>JAMRYI010000224.1:0-220449 GCA_029231635.1 Ditylenchus weischeri | reverse complement strand
GTTAAAATTTTGTTAAAACACTTTGATTATACGAATATGTTCGTACATTTGAATACGAAAAAATTCGTACACGTAACAAATGAGCAACAACAACGTCAAACCTACCGAGGGAGAAATGGAAATATTACAAGTGCTTTGGGCCAAAGGCAATTGTACTGTTAGAGAAGTTCACGAAGCTTTAGACAAGAAAGACTCGGGCTATACCACTACACTTAAACTGATGCAAATTATGCATGAAAAAGGTTTGGTTGATAGGGATACCAGTTCGAAAACTCACGTTTACAGAGCATTAATTAACCAAGAAACCACTCAACAACACTTGGTTAAGAAAATGATCGACAATGTATTTAATGGATCAGCGGCGAGGTTAGTAATGCAAGCGTTAGGCAACAAAAGTGCCAGCAAGGAGGAGATAGATTTAATTAAAGAATATCTAGACAAACTTGAAAACAAATAATTATGGAAGCCATTATCAACAACCTTATTAAAGCTATTGGGTGGAGTATTTTACACTCTTTATGGCAAGGAGCTATCATTTTTGCGGTATTGTTTATTGCCTTAGCTGTAAAACCCAAGATGAGCGCCAGACTAAAACACAACTTATCACTAGGTGCTTTAGTATTGATTTTCGTTAGCTTCTGCCTAACTTTTGCATCGTTGTTTAACTTGCCTAGCAAAGCTGCAGCTAGCACGGCAAGTTTAGAATTGAATGGTCCGGCATTACAGCAATTGTATCATCTTACCCAAAGTTGGAGCTTTAAAACAGAAAGTTACTTTCCTTTTATTGTTGCCCTGTATGTAGTAGGCATTAGCTTTCAGCTTATTGTGCTTACTTCTGGTTATATCAAGCTTAAAAAATTAAAGCAATTACATATTTCTGCAATACCTACTGAGTGGTTAAGTGTGGCAGAAAATACGTTGCAGAAACTTGCCATTACTAAGAAAGTACAGTTTTTTCTATCAGAAAAAGTTAACGTTCCATTGGCCGTGGGCTTTTTAAAACCAGTTGTACTTTTTCCTGTTGCGCTAGTTGCTCAGCTCGACATTAAACAAGTTGAAGCCATATTAATCCACGAACTGTCTCACATCCGTAGAAATGATTATATCTTAAACCTTATGAAAACGGGTATAGAAACGTTGTTGTTCTTTAATCCATTTGTTTGGTTAACTACAAGATTTATCCATATCGAAAGAGAGCATGCTTGTGATGATTTAGTGGTAAAGTTAACAAATTCGCCCATTACCTATGCTCATGCGTTGTTGAAGTTAGAGCTCATTAAAGACAAAACACAACCTGCCCTTAGTTTGGCCGCTACGGGCAAAAACCAACATTTGTATCAACGTATTAAAAGAATTACTGACATGAAAACAAGTTATATGAACGCTAAGCAAAAAATATTAGCACTTTGCTTAACATTAGCTACCGTAATTTCTCTAGCTTGGATTAACCCTACCAACACGGAAACGACCAAAGCAAAACAAAAGAAATCGAATACGATAGCAGCTATCATTGAGAATGCAGCACATCAAAAAGAGGGGTTTAGCTTACCTGCCGATACCGATACTGTAAAAAGAAAAACGAAAAGAGAAATTGTCATCAGAAATAAAGATGGCAAGAAGACTGTTTACAGCTCAATTGATGAGATGCCAGACAGTTTGAAGATCAGGATAGCAGATTTTGAAAAAATGATGGATTCGCCAGAGTGGAAAGATAGAATGGCTAAAATTCAATTGGAAACCGAAAAATTATCTAAAACGTTCGAATCTAAAGAGTGGAAAGATCAAATAGCCAAAATTGAGTTTAACGCGAAGGATATGGACAAGATGTTCGAGTCAAAAGAATGGAAAGATAAAATGGCTAAAATCGAATTTCATTCGAAAGAGTTAGAAAAAAAATTCGACTCACCTGAGTGGAAAGAAAAGATAGCGAAAATTGAATTAAATGGCGAAAAAATGGCCAAGATGTTCGAGTCAAAAGAATGGAAAGATAATATGGCTAAAATTGAGCTGAGAAGCAAAGAATTAGCCAAGCAGTTCAATTCACCAGAATGGAAAGAGAAAATGAACAAAATTGAATTCAATGCAAAAGAACTTGATAAAAAATTTAAGTCGCCAGAATGGAAGAAAAAGATGAAGGAGTTAGAAGAATTAGAAAAATCTCCTGAGTACAAACAGCTTCGTGAGAAATATGAAAAAGACGTGGAAGAGCTGAAAAGGAAAAAAGGAATTTCAACGGATAAAGCATTTTTAATCTACGACGGTTCGAACACAATGCAGATGGCAAGTTTACCACATGCCTCTGTGGAAGCTATTAAGAAGGCATTCCTAAGTTCACCAAAAGCAATTGCAAAATTGGAAGCCTTGGCAGAAGCTGAACCACTTAAATAAGCTACAACATTGGATAACAACAAATAAAAAATACACCAATAAAACCAAAAAGGGCAAGAGTTCTACTCCTGCCCTTTTTTACATTTTAAGATTAACCACAAAGTACACAAAGGTTTTAATAGAGCATAAATTCTCACATCTTCATGCCCAACTAAATTAGTAACGTCATTTGATGGTTTTACTTTAACATATCGTCAAATCAGATGTTGAATCTTTAGCAATGTGAACAACTATGTAGTAAAATAAATTTAGCACGATAGCGTAATACTAAATGTAATCCTTAAGCACGATTTCATTGGGACATTTTGCAAAAAACAATTCTTATCGAAACGTCATGCTGAATATATTTCAGCATCTTTTTAGCAACATAACCAGTTTAAATACATATAAAAAACATCTTCATTGAGAAGCAAACTGATATGAATAATTTACTAGCAATAATTGTAGGATTGCTTAGTACCTAGAAATCCTCGTTACACAAAATTTTAAGTCTTTAAAAACCCAAAGAAAAAGCTATAAACAAAAAGCCGAGCCGCTAATATGAGCAGCTCGGCTTCGAGTATGAATACAAAACAATTAATTACTTGATTTCTTGGTATCATCGTTATTGATACTGCGTTCGCTCTTTTTGATAGAACCTTCCAATTTTCCGAATTTCCAGTTTAAGCTACAGAAAATTCTTCTGAAATAATTCTCTCTGATACGCTCTTGCGTAAAGTTAGATCCTTCTGTATAATTCTTGTAAGCTCTAAACTTTTGGAATGGATTAGCTACCGATGCAGAGAAAGTCAATTTATCTTTAATGATATCCTTACTACCACCAAAACCTAAATAGTAATAGTTGTTTGATTGACCTTGTAACATCACATCTGGCGCACCGTAATTACCAGAAATTGTTGCTTTCCAAGTTTTTTCAAATTTGTAGCTCGTATTGAAATTGGCATAACCAGTTACACCACTATTTTTAGCCAGCTCACCATTAATCATTCCTTCTAACCATATATAATTTAAGTTTCCGCTTAAGCTTAAATTCCATTTTGGAGTAATTGGATAATTGAAATTAATGTTGGTTCCCAACAATTTATCTTTACCAATATTTAACGAAGTTACCCTGGTTAAATTTTCAGCTTGTACAAACTGAAACACACGCTGTTGCGTATTATTCGCGAAGTTGTAGGTTAAACTTACGTTTAATGAACCTTTCTTAAAATTACTATAAGTTAACTCAAAATTATTACTCAATACTGCTTCTAAATCTGGATTACCAACATATTCAAAATTTGGTCTAGACCTATCCACAAACGGATTTAAATCCCAGATACCTGGACGTTGGATACGCTGCGTAAAACCTAAACTTACACTTTGGCTGTTCTTTAAAGTTCTGTTAAAAGAAATCGACGGAATTAAATTGAAATAATCGGTCTTCACTTTTGAATTTGTACTTTCGAAAATACCCGTAACATAGGTACCTTCTAAACGTGCACCAGCTTTAAAGGTCCAATCTTTCATTTTGAGCGTGTAAGTGTTGTAAATACCGTAAATATTTTGATCATTACTATACACATTGCTTTGCTTCGTGTCTAATACATAACCATTAGTGGCATCATCAAATAAAAAAGTCTGAAAATTACTTTCACCGCTTCTCAAAATCGCTTTCACACCTGCCTCAACGGTAATTTTATTGAAAGGATTGATGTAATCTAACTGGGCCGTTTGCTCTTTAGATTTGCTAATATTATTTTGTCTATAATTAATCAGTGGATTATCTACATCTACGTTTACACTATTAAGGAAACCTACATTGTTGGTTTGTGGCTCTTTGTTGTCAAAAAACTTGTAAGAAAAGGTCAATAAATGCTCTTTTTTATCCTTAAAACCCTTTTGATAGTTTACCGTATAATCTGTTCCACGCCATTCGTAACGTGTGCCACTGTTCATATTGTAAGTAGATCTTCTGATCTCATTGACTCCATTATTATCAAACTGGTTACTAACATCATAGAACTGATTTAAATCTTGTTGATTGTATCCACCGTAAGGATTGATTTCTGCAGTAATTAAGTTTAGCGAATCAATCTCGTAACTTAGCTCGCCACCACCCCAAGCCCAAAAGTTATCTGTTTTTTGATGACCTGAATTATAAAGACTTGACAGCGGATAACCAGGTTTACTATTTCTAATATCGGTAACCTTAACATCCTTAACTCTCCAAACACCTGTGCCACCGTATAAATTAGCACCAAAATCGCCTTGTTTAATAGTTAAATTTAAATTGGCACCTGGTCCGCCCGGATTTTGGTAACGTGTATTTAAATTTCCATTATAACCGTTACCCACTTTTTTAGAAGTAATGATATTAATGATACCCGATAAACCTTCACTTTCGTACTTAGAAGGCGGTGTGGTAATTACCTCGATTTTTTGCACACCTGTTGCCGGCATACTTCTCAAAAATTCTTTTGGATCTCTAGTTAAAACTCCCGAAGGTTTCCCGTTAATAAGGATACGATAGTTGCCTGTCCCTTTCAACTTCACGTTATCATCTGCATCAACGGATAACAAAGGCACTTTACGCATCATATCCAGCACTGATAATACCTTGCTTTCCGGATCAGCTTGCGTGTCATAAACAATTCTATCTGGCTCCTGCTTAATAATAGGTTTGCTCGCTACAATGGCTACCTCATTTAAATCGTTGCCTTGGGGTTTCATTGCAACTTTACCTAAATCGTTGTACTTGTTTATTTGAATAGGAATTTGTTTTGATTGATAACCTATTGAGCCTATAATTAGATGGTATTGCCCTTCTTTGATAGCTGAAAGTGCAAATTTACCTTGCTCATCAGAAACTACGGTCTTGATTACCGAAGAGTCCTTTTTTAAAGCAATAGTGAAATATTCTCCCGGCTTTTGTGTCAGGCTATCGATAATTACACCTTTAAGTTGAAATGATTTTTCTTGAGCCTGCGAACTTAAAGAAGTAAAAACACAAAAAATAGAGATTGAAAGAGTTAAGAAGGATCTGCTCATTATAAATTTGTTTGGTATGCAATTCAATCTAACAGACGCAGAAGAAGAAGTAACGTTGCATCAATCTAAAAATAAATATGGAAGTCGCTAACGTTCAGTAGCATATTTTATCTTTCGGGTTTAGTTTTTTTAAGCTGTCCGTTTTCTTAATTTAGCGGTAGATATGCTACAAAAACTTTCTATACGCAACTACGCTTTAATTGATACACTTGAAATCGATTTTAACAATGGATTGAATATCATTACAGGAGAAACTGGTGCGGGTAAATCAATCATTTTGGGTGCGCTATCGCTGATTTTAGGTCAGCGGGCAGAGAGCAAGTACTTTTTTAACCAAGATAAAAAGTGTGTGATAGAGGGTAGCTTTTTACTGGCGGATGAATTGTTGAAACCGCTATTTGAAAGCAATGACCTAGACTTTCAGAAAGAAACTTTGCTACGTAGAGAAATTGCCATTGATGGCAAGTCTAGAGCTTTCGTGAATGACACGCCGGTAAATCTAGGCACATTAAAATTGGTTGGCGAGCAGTTGATTGCGATCCACTCGCAACATGCTACTCAAGAAATTAGCAACTCAGATTTCCAATTGTTGATTTTAGACGCTTTGGCAAATCATCAGCCACTGCTAAAAAATTATAAGCAGGAATTTAAACAGCTAAAACAGACCGAGCAACAACTGAAAGAGTTACAACAAAAAACTACGGAAGCTAAAAACAAGCAAGATTACGAGCAATTTCTATTTACCGAACTGGAACAAGCGGCGTTAAAAAATGGCGAGCAGGAAGATTTAGAACTGGAGCTAGAAAAACTAACCCATGCTGAGAGTATCAAAAGATCGCTACTGGCCGGTGCCAACCTGATTAGTGAAAGTGAAACAGCAGCCATCAATTTGATAAAAGAAGCTAGTTCGCAATTAAACAGTGTGGAGAAATTTGATCCCGCTATCGCCGAACTTAATGAACGTTTAAAGTCATCCTTAATTGAATTGAAGGATATTGCAGCCGAAATTAGTGCAATTGAAGAAAACACAGAGCATAATTCACAGCGATTAGAAACCATCCAAGAAAGATTGGATCTTTTCTACAGTCTACAACAAAAGCATCGTGTAAGTAGCAATGCCGAATTATTGGCTATACAAGAACAGCTTTCGGAAAACCTAAATGCCATTTTAAATAGTGATGAACATTTGGCTAAGCTTCAAAATGAAATTGACCAATTGAACGAAAGTTTATTTGAACAAGCGGAACAGCTGGATGGTAACAGAAGAAAAGCCGTCGTTGTGGTAGAAAAAGAAGTCGGTAGTGCACTGAAACAAATGAACATGCCTAATGCTGCCATTAGTTTTAATTTAGCCAAACAAGCACAATTGAATATAAACGGCATTAACGAAGTACAACTATTGTTTACTGCAAATGCTGGTCAGCAGGCCGCACCTGTTGGTAAGGTAGCTTCTGGTGGTGAGCTTTCGAGGGTGATGTTGGCCGTAAAAGCTTTATTGGCAAAACATACTTCGTTACCGACCTTAATTTTCGACGAAATTGATACGGGTATTTCTGGTGAAACAGCGTTACGTGTAGGCGAAGTGATTGATGCTTTAGCAGGTGATATGCAGATATTAGCGATTACGCACCTTCCTCAAATTGCGGCTAAAGGCAATTCGCATTACTTTGTTTACAAGCATGAAAAAGCTGATAAAACTACCACTGGAATTAAAAAATTGGTGCCTGAAGAACGAGTTAACGCCATTGCAGAAATGTTAAGTGGTAAAAATCCTGGGGCTTCTGCTTTGCAAAATGCGAAGGAGTTGTTGGGATAACAACAAACAATCTACGAAACTTTCGTAAAAAATCCTTTTAAAAACTAAAATATTAGTTAACTTAGGGTATGAATTTAAAATCTGCTACCCTCTTTTTCTTTTTACTGTTAATTCAGTTTACTGCATTTTCACAAGGTAGTTTTAGTATTAGCGGTGTGGTTAGAGACGACAAAGAAACCATTCCAGGTGCAGCTATTTATCTAAGTGGTACAAAAATCTCAACTATCACCAATAACGAAGGCAAATTTAGCATTGGTAAACTTCCGCCAGGAAGTTACGATGTTTTGATCCAGGTAGTGGGCTACCTACCCTATTCTAAAAGTGTGACTATCTCAGATAAGAACATTCACATTGATGCCACCATCAAAGCCAATGCAGTGACTTTGCAAGAAGTGGTGATCAAACCTGATCCAAACAGATTGGCCTACCTAAACCTTTTCAAAGAATTCTTTATCGGTAGAACTCCAAATGCAAAAGAATGTAAAATCTTAAATAGTGAAGTGTTAAATATAGATTATGACAAGCAAGCTAGAGTACTATCGGTAAACAGTAGAGAGTTTCTGATAATAGAAAATAAAGCTTTAGGCTACAGGATCAAATATTTACTACAGAACTTCGAATATGATTACAGAAGTCGTATCGTATATTTTGCAGGCTTCCCGTTTTTCGAAGAAATGAAAGGATCAAAGTCTAAAATCAACAAATGGAACAAGATGCGAAATATTGCATATTATGGTTCTTCACAACATTTCTTTCAATCTTTATACGAGGGAAAAACTGAAGCAGATGGTTTTGTCTTGCATAAATTAGCAACCATCAACAACAGCAACAGACAGCCCGACAGCGTTATTAATGCAAATATCAAAAGATTATCAACAGGTACAAATGCCATGAACGTGCTAACATTTACTAAAAATGACTCCTTAAACTATTGGTTAAAAGAGCGTAAAAAGTCTAAAAGTATAGCGGTTTTAAATAAGGCAAACGTGCTTACCGATACTTTGGTTAAAACTTACAATCAAGACCTGAAGTCTATTAATTTTACCGACGAGTTATTTGTAATGTACACCAAGGAGAAGGAAACCGAAGAATACAGCAATTTGGGTTTTCAAGTGAGCAGAGCACCAGATATGGGAAATTTTCAGGTATCACTCATTAACTTATTAGATCCTCCAATCTTATTCTATAAAAATGGAAGTATAGCCAACCCTAGAAGTTTTTTAAACAAAGGCTTTTGGGCCTACGAAAAAATGGCAGATGCCGTACCTACAGAATTTAAACCAGTGACTGTAAAATAGCTTTTAAAAAAATCCTACTTCTGTAGGTTAATTTAGTCCCGCTTTTTGCTGCAATATTTAAGATCCTAATTCGTCATTTCGAACGAAGAGAGAAATCTCTGAGGTTGATGCAATCAACTAATTTCTCAATCGTTGTTCATTCGAAATGACGCAACAAAAGTATTTTCGCTACAATCAGGTATATAAGCCTACTACAGCTATGTGATTTATTCCTACCCCAACGCCGTAATTTTTTCATAAAAACAAGTAGAAATCCGCTTCATAATTGCTAATATTTTTAGTAATTTTAACTTATGAAAATCGATGAAGAAGGACAAGTTTATCTAAATGGCAGGGGCGCACAATTAAATACAGATAACAGGTTTTTAAAAAATAGTCTCAGCAAAGAACATGTAGAGGCAATTGACGATTGGGAAATTACCAACGAAAAAACATCGTTCATTTTTAGTAGTGCAAAATCTATCGTAAACAAAGTAGAAAGCCCCGACGTAAACATGGTGTATTCGCTCAATCCATATCAAGGATGCGAACATGGTTGCATTTATTGCTATGCCCGCAATTCTCACGAATATTGGGGCTACAGTGCCGGATTGGATTTCGAACGCAAGATCATCGTTAAAAAAGACGCTCCAGAGCTCTTCAAAAAATTTATTGAAAGAAAAGGTTGGGATGTCCTCCCTATCTCTATCTCTGGTAATACAGATTGTTATCAGCCTTGTGAAAGGAAATTCCAACTCACCAGACAAATCTTGAAAATTGCTCTAGATTACAAGCAACCCATTTCTATGATTACTAAGAACTCGCTTATCATTAGAGATTTGGATATCATACAAGAGATGGCAAAACATAAATTAATCAGTGTTTACGTTTCCATTACTTCTTTAAATGAAGATCTAAGGCAGAAATTAGAGCCAAGAACAACCACTGCAAAACAGCGTTTAAAAGTAATTGAGCAATTAAGCAAAGCTGATGTACCTATGGGCGTAATGGCCGCTCCAATGATACCTGGATTGAATAATCATGAAATTCCGGCGATCTTGAAAGCATGTGCAGATGCAGGCGCTATTGGTGCAGGTTACACCGTTGTTAGACTTAATGGAGCTATCAGCAAAATATTTGAAGATTGGCTAGCTAAAAATTTTCCTGATCGTTTTGATAAGGTTTGGCACCAAATACAAGATTGTCATGGAGGAAATGTTAAAGACAGCAGATTTGGAGCTAGGATGCGAGGCGAAGGAAATTTCGCCCAATTGATGAACAACACTTTTAAATTACACTGCAAGTTAAATGGATTGAACGTCCAAAAAATTGAGCTCAATAGCACTTCTTTTAAAATACCTAGAGCTCAACTGAACCTATTCTAGCCTATTTTTTCTTTTTCTTATATTCAATTTTTACACTACCTATACCTTGATCAATCAATCCAATCTTTTTTGGCAGACTTTTTCGATAAGTCTATGATCCTACCGGCCACATGAGGCCCTCTATCCTGGACGACCACTTTGGTACTTTTCCCATTGGATAAATTGGTCACTTTAACTTTGGTACCAAAGGGCAAAGTTTTATGCGCTGCAATTTTTTTAGAGTTTCTAAATGTAACGCCACTGGCTGTTTTTCTGCCATTAAATTTATCTGCATAATAAGATGCTTTTCCAGTTTGACTTAGCTTGGAACTGCAGGAGAATAAGGATAGGGAAAAAAACAGTATATATTTTTTCATATTATAGGTATTAGTTTATGCTAACTGACCCTGAAATAAATTTGCTCCGCAGCTATTGCATGGTTAAGGTGACGGTAGACTGCGGTTCGTCATGCTGAATTTATTTTACTGCGTAGCTTTCCGCTTCGCTATAGGTCAGCATCAGCTGATAAGGTTTTTAAAAAAAATGCTTAACTACAAGTGGTCAATTTAACTTACGAAATCTAAAAGCTCATATTATTTAAACACAAAAAAAGTCCCGAAATTGCTTTCGGGACTTTTTATTTTTAAGCTTTACGCTCCTTCTTCTTTCTTTTTCTTCTTGCTACTTCCTTTTGGAGCAATTACGATTTCTTCTTTTTCTTTATCGTAATTTACCTCAAGCGTATCGCCTTCGTTTATTTCTCCTTTTAAGATTTCTTCAGCAATTGGATCTTCTAGGTATTTCTGGATAGCACGTTTTAACGGACGAGCACCAAAAAGCACTATCGAAACCTTTCTCCGCGATAAAGTTTTTCGCATCATCGGTTAGCTTGATTTGATAACCTAATGAAAGAACTCTTCCGAACAAACCTCTTAATTCGATATCGATAATTTTGAAGATTTCTTCTTTGCCAAGTGAGTTGAATACTACAACATCATCAATTCTGTTCAAGAATTCAGGCGCAAAGGCACGTTTTAAAGCGCTTTCAATTACACCTCTACTATGAGCTTCGTTTTGATTAATTTTTGCAGTAGTAGAGAAACCAACACCAGCACCAAAATCTTTCAATTGACGTGCGCCAATGTTAGAAGTCATGATGATGATCGTATTTCTAAAATCAACCTTTCTGCCCAAACTATCGGTCAACTGACCTTCATCCAATACTTGTAACAAGATATTAAATACATCAGGGTGAGCTTTCTCAATCTCATCTAACAACACCACCGAATATGGTTTACGACGAACTTTTTCAGTCAACTGACCACCTTCTTCATACCCCACATATCCCGGAGGCGCTCCTACCAAACGAGAAACAGCAAATTTCTCCATGTATTCACTCATGTCAATTTGGATCAACGAGTCTTCCGCATCGAACATGAAACGAGCTAATTCTTTAGCTAACTCAGTTTTACCAACACCCGTTGGACCTAAGAAGATAAATGAGCCAATTGGCTTTTTAGGATCTTTTAATCCAGCTCTTGTACGTTGGATAGCTTTGGTTAATTTCTTAATTGCATCATCCTGACCAATAATTTTGTCGGCCATCGTATCGTACATATTCAATAGCTTGTTGCTATCTGTCTGTCCAACACGCTGTAAAGGAATACCAGTCATCATCGATACCACCTCCGCTACGTTATCTTCAGAAACTTCGTAACGTTTGGTCTTAGTTTCTGCTTCCCACTCCGCCTTAGCTTTATCTAACTCTTCAAGCAAGTTTTTCTCCGTATCACGCAATTTAGCAGCCTCTTCATATTTTTGGCTTTTCACTACACGGTTTTTCTCCAGCTTGATATCTTCGATTTTACTTTCAATAGCGATGATATTATCAGGAACGTGAATGTTAGTCAAGTGAACTCTCGATCCAGCTTCGTCTAATGCATCAATTGCTTTATCTGGCAAAAATCTATCGGTAATATATCTTGATGTTAGCGCCACACAAGCATTAATTGCTGCTTCTGTATAAGTTACACCATGATGCTCTTCATATTTTTCTTTGATACGATTTAAGATTTCGATCGTTTCATCTGGAGAAGCTGGCTCAATCATTACTTTTTGGAAACGACGGTCCAATGCACCATCTTTCTCAATGTACTGGCGATATTCATCTAACGTAGTTGCACCAATACATTGTATTTCGCCTCTGGCCAATGCAGGTTTAAACATATTAGAAGCATCTAAAGAGCCCGAAGCACCACCAGCACCTACAATGGTATGAATTTCATCGATAAACAAAATCACATCTGTAGATTTCTCCAGCTCGTTCATTACGGCTTTCATACGCTCTTCAAACTGACCACGGTATTTTGTACCAGCCACCAAAGAAGCTAAATCTAACGTAACTACACGCTTGCCAAACAACACTCTTGAAACCTTGCGTTGAACAATGCGTAATGCCAAACCTTCAGCAATGGCACTTTTACCCACGCCAGGCTCACCAATTAAAATTGGGTTGTTTTTCTTTCTACGTGATAAAATTTGCGACACACGCTCAATCTCTTTCTCACGACCAACAATTGGGTCTAACCTTCCTTCTTCTGCAGCACGTGTCAAATCTCTGCCGAAATTGTCTAAAACTGGAGTTTTCGATTTAATATCAGAAACTTTTTTAGGTGCAGTGAAGCTTTCTTCTTCTTGGTAATCGTCATCGCCACCGGCAGTACCGCCACCTTGCGCTTCGTCTCTAAATCCGTTTTTATTAACCTCTACTTCTTGTTTAAAAATCTCGTAGTTAATGCCGTATTGCAATAAAATTTGCGATGCAATGTTATCATCATCTCTTAAAATAGACAACAATAAATGCTCCGTACCAATTAAATCGCTTTTAAATATTTTTGCCTCTAAATAGGTAATCTTCAAAACCTTTTCGGCCTGTTTGGTTAACGGGATATTGCCCAAATTAACCGTAACGCTCGAAGTGCCTCTCACAGCCTCCTCAATAGAGCGGCGAAGTTTCAAGGTATCAACACTTAACGATTTTAAAATCTTAATTGCCATACCATCTCCTTCGCGAATAAGGCCCAACAACAAGTGCTCAGCTCCTATATAATCGTGTCCTAACCTCAGGGCTTCTTCCCTGCTGAAAGAAATCACATCTTTAACTTGTGGTGAAAATTTAGCTTCCATAATCTGTATGTTATCGGGGACGACACTAAACTATAAATTTGTTTTATAAATACGGCGTCTCGATTTTTATATTTTATCAACAATTACGCCATATTGGTGGATTAAAGCGCATTCGGCAGATATATACTATTATCAAACACTATAAATATGTAATTCGTTTGGCTTTTGTTACCCTAATTAAATAAGATTTTTACAATAAAATATACGAGAGCAGCCCAATTGTCGGTTTTTTGTAAGCTTTACATCGACTTAAATTACTGACAAAGTTTACAAAATCTAGTTGAGAAGTAGAATTTTTGGCAGTTAATTTTATTTTGAAAAGCAAAAACTGTAGTGTTGTTAATGTTAGTCCCGCTTTCCGTTGCAATCTTTTTGCTAGCACCGCACTTAATAATTGTCATGCTGAGTTTATCGAAGCATCTATTACAGTACAATCCTTCGACGAGCTCAGGAGGACACCTGCAAAAAGTATTTCCACTTCAATCGGGTTTGGATAACTTAAACAACTGCTACTAGTGAGCTTTGACAAACCTGTATCCCCTTCGCTAGAGGTTTGTCAAAGCTAGAAAGCAATTAAAAGAACTTGCCATTCTTTGCGCAATTTTATAACTGTGCAAACTCGCAATCTTTTTCATCAGCGGATTTGAAATCCTCAGTTCTTAAAGTCGAGATTACAAATCCCGACTAGCGAGAGTTTACCGAAGCATCTATTACAGTACAATCCTTCGACGAGCTCAGGAGGACACCTGCAAAAAGTATTTCCACTTCAATCAGGTTTGGATAATAAAAATCTTTACAAATAACTTTGTCAATCTTACTATCCTACTGCTTATTAAGATTGACAAAGTTTAAGGTTTGTAGCGCTATCAGTTCAATTAACTGAGAGTTTTCGAAAAACTAACTTATATTACACTAACTTTTGTTTCAATTTTATATAGATTTGTTTAGAAAATGTTGAAAAAGCTATACATTTTAGGTTATATAATTACGTTAGTTGCTATTATAGGGTGCTCGAAAAGTAAAATTTATTATGATGTCCCGATACTTATTGGAAAAAATATAGACGAAACCAGAACGTTGTTACAAGAGTTAGAAAATAAAGAAAATCCATATTTAAAATCACTATCATTTCAACAAGACCATTACGAGATAAACGGACGAACTCTGTTGATAAATTTCAATCCGAAAACGAGAAAAGTAACTCAACTTAGTTTAGTTTACGCTAAAGGGTATAGAAATAAAGATGAAATATTAAAAGCTGGTAATCTGCAAGAAAATGCAACAAATTATAAGTGTGAAATTTTTGCCGATGATTGGTCCCTATCTCCTTTCACGAGTTACAACAGTGTAAGAATAATCCCAATACATTAATGTTATAAATCCTCAAAAACATCATCAAGTTTCAAAACAAAACCTGGCAAAACAACAGAACTAACTTCCTCACTTAAGGTAAATATTTTTGAAGGAACATATCTGCCTTCATTACTTAAAGTGTAAATCAAAATAGACTGGTCGCTTTGGCTTACTACCCAATATTCTTTCACGCCAAACTCTTCGTACACCTTATATTTATGCAGCAGCTCTTTCTTATTATTTCCCGGAGACAGAATTTCTACCACCAAATCTGGCGCACCTAAACAACCTCGGTCGTCCAGCTTGCTTTTATCGCAAATCACGCAGATGTCTGGTTGTAAAACGGTATAGATATCTTTGTCATCTTTACTTTTTGAAGGAAAACGAACATCGAACGGTGCACCGTAAGCTTCACAGGAATTTCCTTCTAAAAACTTCGAAATGGCTACAAAAATCTTTCCAAAAACCTTCTGATGATATCTAGATGGTCCAGGGCTCATCTTGTAGATTTTCCCTTTAATCAATTCTAACCTTTCATCGAAAAGCCAATTTAGATAATGCGCATAGCTGTAAGTTAAACTCTCGTCAAGTTCGTTAACTGAGTAAACCTTTTCATCAGGCAATGGATATGTTTTTACTGTAGGCATACTCAAATTTAGCTAAAACCGATTAGAAAAGCAACTTCTTCTGGCTCAAATTCAGCATCAAAACAACCGATAAACAAAAGAAATTCAGCGCAATAGCTAAAACTTTATTCTTTGAATACGAACAGCATTAAGGATAGCAAGAAACGCCACACCAACGTCTGCGAAAACAGCTTCCCACATGGTTGTTAAACCACCTGCGCCTAAAATGAGAACGATAGCCTTTACGCCAAACGCCAAACCGATATTTTGGTACACAATCTTTTTAGTGGCATGACCGATTTTAATAGCTGTGGCAATTTTGCTAGGCATATCATTTTGTATCACCACATCTGCGGTTTCAATAGCGACATCGCTACCCAAAGCGCCCATTGCAATTCCAACATCACTAAGTGCTAAAACAGGTGCATCGTTAATGCCATCGCCAACAAAGGTAATAACCCTGTTAGGTTCAGTTTTTATTTTTTCAAGCTGGGTTACTTTATCTTCTGGCAATAAATCTCCATACGCCTCATCTACACCTAAATCTGTGGCAACTTTTTGTGTGATTGAGGTTTTGTCGCCACTAAGCATCACTATTTTATTTACCCCAACGGAGTGCAAAGCTACAATTGCTTGTTTAGCATCAGGCTTAGCTTCATCTGCAATAGTTACAAAACCTGCATATTTTTTTCCTATTGCTAACAACACTGTAGTTTCTACTTTCTCATCAGCTTCTGTAGGATAAGCAACACCCATCTGTTTAAGCAATTTTCCGTTTCCAGCCAGCACTTCATTGCCGTTAATTTCAGCCTTTAATCCGTGTCCAGCAATCTCTGTTACATTTTGGACAGACAATAAATTATTAGCACTGTTGTATGCTACAATTGCTTTGGCTATAGGATGTGTAGATTGACTTTCGATACTAGCTAGATAATTGATAAATTCCTTTTCGGGGACTTCACTTTGTATCTCCTTAACCTTGAAAACCCCTTGTGTTAAGGTTCCGGTCTTATCTAAAACTACTGTATTTACTTTCGTAATTAGATCCAAGTAATTAGAACCTTTAAACAAAATGCCATTGGCAGACGCCGCTCCAATTCCGCCAAAATATCCTAAAGGAATAGAAATAACTAAAGCACAGGGGCAAGAAATCACCAAGAAAACCAAAGCACGATACAACCATATATTAAAGTCGTAATTAGCTACAAAAAAGTAAGGCAAGAAGGTTAAAGCAACGGCTAAGAAGAAAACAATTGGTGTGTAAATTTTAGCAAATCTACGGATCAACAATTCGGTTTTTGCTTTCTTAGCACTGGCATTTTGCACTAAATCTAAGATTTTGGAAAGTGCACTATCTTCAAATTTCTTTGCGACTTTTAAGGTTATCACTCCTTCCAAATTGAGCATTCCTGCTAGTACCTGCTCGCCTCTTCTAATCGTTTTGGGTTTGCTTTCTCCTGTTAGTGCGGCGGTATTAAAGCTTGCACTATCACTTTCTAATTCTCCATCTAACGGAGCTTTCTCACCTGCTTTTAATTGAAGAATTTCTCCGATAGCAACCTCTTTCGGATCTACCGATATATACTCTCCATCCCTAAAAACTGTTGCTATATCTGGTCTTACGTCTAATAGTGCTTTAATATTATTTTTTGCTCTGCTTACTGCAGCCCCTTGAAACAACTCTCCGATGCTGTAAAAAAGCATCACCGCAACTGCTTCTGGATACTCGCCTAAGGCAAAAGCTCCAATTGTGGCCAATGCCATTAACAAAAATTCGGTAAAAATATCGCCTTTGATAATGGTAGTAAAAGCCTCTCTAACCACAGGCCAAGCTACTGGAATATAAGCTAATAAATACCAGCCCAACCTCAAGTATCCTTCAAAAAAAGGCGCTGAGAAATAGTCTAAAGCGATAGCTAAAAGCAAAAGTACAAAGCTAGCTATTGCAGGTAAGTAGGTTTTAAATGAAGATGCATCACCATGATCGTGATCATGGTCGTGATCGTGTCCTTCTGTATGCTTATCGTGTTGGTGCTGATGTCCGCAGCAGCCATCCGCATGATGTTGGTGTGGTGCCATATCCTTGTTTAGAATTATTCAAAACTACGGTTTTTAAAAGCTATAAAGTTTTAATTATGTCACATTATTTCTCCCATTGCACAATAAAAAATGTTAAATAATGTTAAATAGGTATAAAAAATTAAATGGTATGAAAGCGTTCAGACTGTCTTCCTTCACGAGTGAGCTTCTTCGGAAAACTGGATTGATCAAAATTTACGATTGGTTTAATAAGTAAGCACATATATATTACAGATACAAACGTATCTTTTAATTACTAGAAAAAACATTTTCGCTAGTAAAATAACTTTCAATAACCTTTGCATCTGTAGCAAGAGTTATTAAGGTATCACGTAATATTTCTATTAATAATAGGTTTAGGTTTTCCTTTTTTGCTAAATTTCATCTTTCTAATTTATTAAAGATGAATATCAATCAGTTTAAAACCTTTTTTGCTGCACTTGGCGTTGTTTCTGTAAGTGTTGCAAATGCCCAACAAGCACCTAAGAAATTTATCGACCCTGCTAACATGGATCTTTCCGTTAAGCCAGGAGATGATTTTTATGCTTATGCAAGCGGTGTTTGGGTAAAAAATAATCCTGTTCCAGCTAAAGAAACACGTTGGGGCTCATTCAATGAACTTCGTGATTTTAACGTAAATGCTGTTAGAGGCTTAGTAGAAGCTGCTGCTGCCGACAAATCTGCGCCTGCAGGTTCTGTAACTAAACGTGTAGGCGATTTCTACGCTGCTGCAATGGATAGTGTAACTATCGAAAAACTTGGTTATACACCGATTAAGGCTGATTTAGAAAAAATAAAACAAATCAACAACCTTCAATCAGTATTAGATCAGGTTACCTACATGCGTGTAAACGGTCTTGGTGGTCCTTTATATGGCTTCGGCGTTGGTCAAGATAGAAAAAATGTAAATAAGTACATGGTAAATATCTCTCAAGGAGGAACAACCCTTGGCGATAGAGACTATTATTTGAAAGATGACAGCCGCAGTGTGAAAATCAGGGAAGCGTATGATACCTACATGACTACGCTTTTTAAATTGATTGGCTACACAGAAACTGTTGCTCAACAAAAAGCTAAAACGGTTTTCACTATTGAGAAAGCCTTAGCAGAAGCGCAAATGAGCCGTTTAGAGATGCGTGATCCTTATAAAACCTACAACAAATTAACCGTTGCTGATTTTAATAAAATTACACCAAACATTAACTGGACAAACACTTTAACCCAGTTAAAAGTTAGCGGACAGGATACGGTTTTTAATAAACTCACCTGCTTTCTTTAAAACTTTAAATGGCTTGCTTACTTCAACTTCTGTTGCAGACTGGAAAACTTACTTAGAATGGAACATCTTAAAAGGCGCTGCCGGTAGCTTGAGTTCTCCGTTTGTGCAAGCTAACTTTGCTTTTACACAAGCACAAACAGGACAAAAAAGTTCAAACTCCGCGTTGGCAACGTATGTCGTCGTTAACTGACGGTGTTTTAGGAGATTTACTAGGCCAGTTATACGTAGCTAAATATTTCAAACCAGCGGCTAAAGCTCGTATGGATGAAATGATCACCAACTTGCGCAAAGCTTTCGAAATCCGTATCAACGGATTAGAATGGATGAGTGCAGAAACCAAACAAAAAGCTTTGGCAAAATTGCATGCTTTTAGACCAAAAGTAGGCTACACTACTAAATGGAGAAACTACGATGGTTTGGTAATTAACAGAGCTACTTATTTCCAAAACTTACGCAATGCTAGCAAATGGGCTTACAACGAAAACATCAATCAATTAGGTAAACCTGTAGATAGAGAACGTTTCGGAATGACACCTCCAACGGTAAATGCTTACTATAGTCCTACGCTGAATGAAATCGTTTTCCCTGCTGGTATTTTACAATTCCCGTTCTTCCATCCAGATGCTGATGATGCGATCAACTACGGTGGTATCGGTGCAGTAATTGGTCACGAAATGAGCCACGGTTTTGATGATACTGGCAGTCAGTACGACAAAGATGGCAACTTAAAAAACTGGTGGACTGACGAAGACAGAGCTAAATTTAACGCTAGAACAAAACTGTTAGGTGAGCAATTTGACAAGTACACTGTTTTAGATACCTTACATGTGAATGGTAAATTCACCATGGGAGAAAACATTGGTGACTTAGGTGGATTAAATGCGGCTTACACTGCTTTCAAAATGACTAAGCAAGGTCAAAGCAACGAGAAAATTGATGGTTTTACACCAGATCAGCGTTTCTTCTTGGCTTGGGCACAAGTTTGGAGAGGTAATGTTTTACCTGAAACCGCAGCGCAGTTAATTAAAACTGACACCCACTCACCTGGTCCGTACAGAACCATTGGAGCTCCAGTTAACATGGATGCTTGGTACAATGCTTTTGATGTAAAACCTGGCGACAAACTTTACAAAAAACCAGAGGATAGAATTAAACTTTGGTAATTTTTTGATGTGATAATTTGATGATGTGATAATTAGCTAATTGCCAAATTATCACATCATCTCATTTTCTAATTATCACATTAAGCATATTTTGCCTGTATTTTCTTTGGCAACTTCGCCAACACCAACTCTCTAGAGCGTTCTACACGTTTTTTCAGTTCAATATCATTTAAAACATCCAAGTTTTCTATCTGCACCCATTGCCTTTTGGCTAAATGGTAAGCTTGTTTTATACCATCTCTTGCAGTCAACTCATCAAATTCTTCTGGTGTACATTTGGTAGAAAACCTATTTCCGTCGTCAATTGCTAAAATCACGAAGATTTTTTCTTCAATCATAAAACAAAGATGATCCCATTTCATGCCTTCGGTGGTTCCGGGCAAGCTTAAACAATATTCTCTGAAGCTTTCGATATCCATAGTTTAAAGATAAGCACCAAGTCCAAAATTCCAATAATCAAACTATTAGAAAAGCAGAAACAGCGCTTCCCTTGTCATTAGTCCCGCCATCCGCTTTACTTCGTGCTCACTACTGTCGGGTTTAAAATGCAAGTGCTGTGCACAGGTTTAAGTTTATTAAACCCGGTTGAAGCGGCATCCTTTGAACGCAGTGAGAAGATATAGCGAAAAACGGGGCTGCTGCTTCCGAAATGTTCAACACTTATGTTTCCAAAACATCAATGATAAAACAATATCATCTCAAAATATCTAGATATTGCTTAGCCCAACAATAAAACAATTTAATCCCGATGAATCGGGATTTCGCTACGCTCAACAATTCAGTAATTTGGCTTATTTTTGCTGCATGAACATCCTCACTCCCACTGCCGACGGCTCTAACACATTGTTTAACGAAGAAATTGGCGAGCATTACCATTCGGCACATGGCGCATTACAAGAAAGTAAACATGTGTTTATCGAAGCTGGGTTAAAACATGGCTTGGAAAAACTGGAAACATCTGAAATTAATGTTTTAGAAGTAGGTTTTGGTACGGGATTGAACTTTCTGTTAAGCTATAAACATTGTACAGAAGTAGATAAAAAAACTGAGCTATCATTCTATAGAGGCTTTTCCATTGTCGAAAGAAAACACTAACTTCTACTGGTTACAATCAATATGTGCCAGAAAAAATCTGGGATAGCTTTATCAATAATTATGAACAAGCTCTTGAGAGTGAAGTTGAGCTTTCGAACAACTGCAAACTAGAAATCAGTTATACTACGCTACAAAATTTCGTAACCGAAAAACACTTTGATGTATTATATTTCGATGCTTTTTCGGTAAGGCACCAACCCGAACTGTGGACCAGCGAAATGATTGCTCATGCTTGTAGTTTCTTAAAAACAGGTGGTATTTTCGTAACCTATGCCATTACAGGGAACTTAAAGAGAGCGGTTAAAACCTGTGGTTTTGAGATTGAAAAATTACCTGGCGCACCAGGGAAAAGAGAAATGTTGAGAGCTGTTAAAATAGCCTAAAACAAAGAAGAGCCGATCATCAAGATCGGCTCAGCTCAAAAATATATTAACTAACCTTCTATTTTTGCTGTTTTAAAAACTCAATCATAGCATCTAATTGAGGCATTGCTTTTTCACCTTCGTTTCCTACTTTCTTAAATCTTATTTTACTATTCTTATCTAAAAGAAATGTCGTAGGAATGGTGTTTACATCAAGTTTTGCACTTAATTTTTTATCCTCATTGAAGTAGAAAGGAAACGTAAAGTTTTTATTCTGATTTACCCATGTAGAAGCATCTTCAAAAGTGTTGCCACTGGCAGTGTTCAAGATCACAAACATTACATCCTTATCATCTTTATACTTATCGTAAATCACATGCAAGTACGGGAAAAACTCTATACATGGCTTACACCAAGTAGCCCACAAATCAATCAGCACTACCTTTCCTTTCAAATCTGCCGCAGTTAAAGGCTTCTTATTCATGTCCACAATTTGAAAATCTGGAAAAGGCTTGTCTAAAACAATTTTCTTCAAACTGTTAAAATGGCTTGATTTCCATTCTTTTTCTAATACTTCCAACTTAGCTTTAAAATCTGCTTCTGTTCCGCCACTGGCTAAAACACTTTCTTTTAAAAGTACAGCTACCTTATTATCAAAAGGAGTTAGTTTATACGCATTGCCTAACATTTCTGTGGCGGCGGCTTTATCTTCCCAAGCTTTTATAAACATCGGCTACTTTCAACAATAATTCTTTCGATTGCAGGGTAGTTCTCACTTCGCTTAGCCATTTCAGCGCTTCACTTTTTTCACCAAGTTTATAGCTCAAAATCCCCTGCATTGCTTTTAGTTCGTTCTCTACTTGCTTTAGATTTTCTTTTCTTTTCTCATCGAAACCAATTAAATAACCTGTCTCTGGGAAATACCGGATTACGGAGGTTGGATATTGAGCTACGTTGGCTAAAATGTACGTGTTCAATTTCTTGGCAGAATCTAACAACATACTGTTTTCCTCCAAAAACTTCACATAATTATTGTAGTCTCTCCAACGGTATGGACTAGTATCGCCTTTAATGGTATTACGATAATAAGCTAGTGCGTTGGTTTTTATCCTTTTTCTTAATATAGTACCTAAAAAGATAATTGTAAGCGCTCGAATAAGACTTTTTATCTTCATCTTTTGCATTTTTCAATAGCTTTTGGAGGCTATCTACTACCAAAGCTTCATCTTTATTCCGTAAAAAGAGACCCAAATTATGCTCCTTTGCATAGTCAGACTTTGGAAAGTCTTTAGCCACAACCTGCCTAATAGAATCTACCTTTTGGTTTTCGCCAATAATTAAAAAGCCCATGGTAGTAGAGTTGATATTTCCACCAAACGTTGGGTTACTTCTAAATTTCTTCTCAATTACCGCAAGAGCCTTTTCACGAGCATCCCATTTCGCCTGACCTTTAGCTTTTTTCATCTCGTAGGCCAAAATCCTCAACTGCGACTCATAGTTATTTGGATAAATAGAAAGTTCCTTCTTGAACCATTCTTGCTGTTGTTGTTCGAAAGTTGCAGACTTTCTGTTTTGTGATGAAAGACTGTAACCTTTTGCTAAGTAATTACCTTCTATCAATTTCCCATCTTTATAGACAAAAAACTCATAATGTGAAGTATCGGTTGGCTGTTGAACAAAATCCTTATTAGCATCAGAAATGGTGAACGAACCATACTTCGAATAGAATGGCAACTTGAAAGAAACACTCCACAAACCATTTACCTTTTGCATTGGCAAACGATTTGGCATCTCATAAAAATTGGAATACGTGAAATTAATAAACAGCTTCTTAACCGTATCTGGGATTTTACTGCCTTTCTGATTAAAAGTTACTGTCAACAAATCATTTGCCTGAGGTTTTTCCGGCTGTATCTTTACCAGTTCTTGTCCCTGAGTTTTAACAAACAAAAACAAAGTAAAAGCTAAAATAAACGCTTTTAACCTAGTCATTTGGTTTTAAGTTAGGGTTAGTATTTAAAATATTTTCGTGTATTGGGATCAACACATCCGCAGCATTGAAACCATTAGCTTTTGTAACCGAAAGCACAGGTACAGCACGATTGGTACGAACTAAATCGAACCAGCGGTGTCCCCATTCTCCCAATAATTCTAGGTGTCTTTCATTTTCAACCGCCAATAAAACATCTGCTTTTGGCAATGCTGTACTAAGTAATGTAGCATTCGCACGGCCTCTAAGCACATTCAGATCTTCAACAGCTTGAACTAACTTTGCCGGGTTATTCTGATTAGCCCTTGCTTCTGCTCTAATCAGATATTGTTCTGCCAAACGTAAAACGGTATTGTATTCCGTTACTGGAGTGCTAGTTCTAACTTTATATTTTGCAGGATAGTAGTAAGTAGTACCGCTCGCAACATAGGTTTTCATCCAATCAGATTTGCGTTTATCAGTTGTTTCAAACTTTGCAACGGTAGGATCATAAATTCTGTAAAGAGAACTGCCTGTAGGCGTTGTAGGAACAATACTAAAACCCTCCCATGTATTTACACCAGCTGTAGATGTGTTAACGGTTTGTAATTGCCAGATGGCTTCTTCACTAGTTTTAAGGAACACAGAATTTAAATCTCTAGGAATTTTATATCTAGTGTCGGCAATTACAGCACTAGCTGTTGCTTCAGCTAAATCCCATTTTTGAGTGTATAAATAAACTCTCGCTAACAGCGCTTGAGCTGCTTTCTTGTTAGGTCTTACACGTTCAGTTCCTTGGTAAGTATCATTTAACCCTGCAACCGCATCTGTTAAATCCTGTGTAATGAAATCATAAACCTCTTGCTTAGAAGATTGAGGTAAAAGATTATTACTAAAAACTTCGGTATTTTTTACAATTGGCACCTTGTTAAAGGTATTTACTAAATAGAAATAGCAAAAAGCTCTTACAAATTTGGCCTCCCCGGTTAGCTGCGCCTTAACCTGTGAGGTTAAAGAAGATGCAGCAACCCCCTCTATAATGCTATTGGCATGATTGATATAACTATAAGGCTGGCTCCATAAACGATCGAGATAATCTGTACTTGGCAGTAATGCATTTTGTTTAAAAGCATCATATGAAGTAAGTGAATAGTAGTAGTCATCAGCTGTAATAGACATTAGTATTGATAACAGTCCACTCCCGAATTGGCTGTTATAACCGTTCATACTAGTGTACATACCTAACACTGTTGCTGTAGCAATTTTTTCATCTTGAAAAGCTGTTTCGGCAGCAACTTGATTTTTAGGAGGATCAACTTCTAAAAACTTTTCACAAGATAGGTTAGTAACACTCAGCAAAGCGACATATAATGGAATAAATTTAGCTTTCATTGTTTTATTTTTTTTAGTGAAAGAAGTATTAAACTTCAATTCATTTTTCAATACACTTATCATTTTCCGCATCTTGCTTCAATCTAAAAGGTCATTTGTAAACCAAATGTGAATGTTCTCATGGTAGGCGTACTAGAGGTTTTTACTGATCCATAAGGATTAACTTGAGATAAAAAAGACCTATCAAAACCCTGTATTTCTGGATCTAAGCCTCTAAATGACGTCCAAGTGATTAAATTTTGAGCATTAAAAGTTAAACTTGCTCTCTTAATATTAATTTTTTCAGACCACTTAGAAATATCATAAGAAAGCGAAACGTTTTTTAACCTTATGAATGAGGCATCTTCCCAAGCGGCACTTGAATACCTGTAATTACTGGTATATCTAGAGTACGCTAGAGAAGTTGTTAATGTAGATGCCCTTGGAATATCTGTGATATCACCTGGCTTTCTCCATCGATCTAAAACAGACACATCAAAATTCGTTAAACCACCTAGGTTACCAGCCAAAGGCCCATAAGCTAGACCCGGCCCTTCTTGTTTTACAAACTGAAACAGGAAGCTAAGCGTGGCACCTTTATAGGAAAAAGTATTATTCAAACCTCCGTAAAACTCTGGCATTAGATTACCTAGCGTTACATAATCTGCTACAGTTAACGCATTATCCCCATTCTTATCTAAAAATTGAGCTACACCCGTAGCTGGATCAACACCTGTGAATTGAAAACCTCTTACAATCCTAGTAGACTCTCCAATAATGTATCTTGCCGCATCACTAGATTTCTGTAAATCTTGATATTCAACTAGTTTATTTTTTGGAAGAGAAAAATTGATGCTTGACGTCCATCTAAAATCCTTCTGATTAATGTTCGTAGTAGATAAGTCAAACTCCCAACCAGAGTTTTGGACTAGCGCAGGCATGTTTCCATTATAACTGCTGAATCCGGTTTGGGGAGCCAAAGTAATATCTACTAGCTGATTTCCAGAACGATTGTTATAATAAGTAGTATTAAGGAAAATCCTATCCTTTAAAAAGCCCAACTCTAAGCCAACCTCTCTTTTTGTATTCTCTTCCCATCCGTAATTAGGATTGAAAATTCTTGAAGGAGAAAGTCCCACAATAGTTTGATAAGGGAATGCACTTGAACTCCAAGTATCCAGATATTGATAATTGCCAATCTGATCATTACCAGTAAGACCTATACTAGCTCGTAACTTACCAAAACTGATAATCTTATTATCCTTTAAAAAATCTTCGTTACTGAACAACCAGCCTGCACCTATTGCTCCAAAATTTCCGTATTTATTTCCAGGCCCAAATCTTGAAGAACCATCTCTACGTCCTGATAGATTTAAAAGATATCTATTATTGAAACTATAGTTAATTCTACCAAAAAATGCCTGATACCTATAATCTGCGAAATTGAAACTGCTTACTCTTAAAGATCCAGCTGCCATCATATTTTCCAGTTGTGCATCACTTGCGAAACTTGTTCCTAATAAATAGTGGCCATCATTGATACTTTGCTGCCAAGTACCACCAATTAATACCTTTATTTCATGTTTACCGAAGGATTTAGCATAATTCAACTGAGGCTCTACGATGTAAGAATTATAGTCACTAAAACCGTAAGATGCCTGGGCACCTGTTGCATTAGCAGGATTAAATCCGGTAGATGGTAAAGTTTGTACTTGATCCATCTTTTTCAGATTGTAGCCAAAACTTACTTTCGCTTCTAATTCTGGTAAAATTTGATAAGATGCTACTGTATTTGCTAGAAGTGATTTAGACTTAGATACCGAAGTTCTTTCCATATAGGCATATGGATTTTGCAACGAAGTACCAAACCAATAATAGCTACCATCTGGGTTATACAAATAGTAATTTGGTGCTAAATTATAGTACTGCGCTAAATCGGTTGGAACAGTGTTATTCTTATCCGATGCATAGTTAATACTAGCATTTAATTTAAATTTTCCATTTTTAGACTGGCTGCTAATATTTAATGCGCCATTAACTCGATTGTAAGCTTTATCTCCGGGCAACGGATCTCCTTGATTGGTATAATTGCCACTAAATAAATATTTGATTTGATCTGAACCACCTCCCAACAGATAATTGATAGTTAGCAAAAGGGGCAGAAAAACCATATAACTTATCTTGCCAATCGTTGTTATCTGTCTGACTCCATATAAGTAAATCTGGAGCATTTGTTGCTGTCGGCGTATTATTATCATTAGTAAAGCCTTCCCTTCTTAATTCTAAAAATTGTTGCGTATTTAACATATCCAATGTTTTAACGGCTTTCGAGGCTCCCTAAATTAGCTCCAAAATCAACCTTTAAACTACCGGCTTGTCCTCTTTTTGTAGTAATCAAGATTACACCATTGGCACCACGAGATCCGTAAATAGCCGTAGCATCTGCATCTTTTAAGATATCTATACGCTCGATATCTTTAGGATTAATCATTGCCAATGGATTTTGACGACCATTTGCAGCAATAAATTGGTTCATGCTATCGTCCGAAAATGGCACACCATCAACAATATAAAGAGGATTATTGCCATTAGTTAATGAATTAGCACCACGCAATTGCACATTAAATCCTCCACCAGGCAAACCACTATTAGAAGAAATCATCAAACCTGTTGCACGACCTTGTAAAGCAGCTAATGGATCTACTACGGGCTGAGTTTCCAAATCTTTAGCAGTAACACTAGAAATTGAACCTACGTTATTCCTGTTAGTAGAAGTTCCGTAGCCTACCACCACAACTTCGTCCAATTTGCTCAAATCTGGAATAAGAACAACATTTACGTTATTTCCTTCTATTTTAATTTCTTGTGTTTTATAACCGATGTACATCACTACTAAAACATCTCCATTTGTCAAACCAGAAAGGTTTGCCTTTCCATCTTCATTGGTACCAAAAACAGATGGCTTGTTTTTAGCTTTTAATGTAACACCAGGAACGGGTTTATTATTTTCATCAAGCACGGTTACCACAATACCATCTTGTACATTATTGCTTACGTTTTTACGTTTAACTACAATGGTATTATCAAAAGTTTGATATTTCAAGTCGCTATTTTTAAAAACTTGTTTCAATACGATGTCTATACTTTTATCTTTAACATTTACTGTGTAAAGTGTATTGCTATTAATCTCATTCGGATCGTATATAAATCGAAATTTTGAATGCTCCTCAATTTCTTTAACAACCTGCTGAAACTTAGCGTTTGTAAGATTAAGTGTTAGATTTTGAGCCGCTGCTGCCTGACCAAAGTAGGCTAACAGACCGAGCAGTAAGTAGATTTTTATTTTCATAAAAAAGGTTTAGGTTAATAATTTGTATTGTTATAAATAGTTGGTTGCTAGAATTAGGATTATTATAGTATCAATGCTAAGTGCGCTCCCTCCTTTCTATATTTAATCCCAGAAAATTCTAGTATGGCTAATACTTCATTGAACGGTTGTTTCCTAGAAATTTTCCCCGTAAGCGTTTTATGTTTATACTTCGGATCTATTTCGTAACTGAAATTGTACCACTTGGAAAGATCTTCCAAAATTTCGGGCAGTGGTGTATTAGCATACTCAAAATACCCAGTCTTCCAAGCATATTGTGTTGAAGGATTTTCGATCTCGTTTACCGACGAAACATCAGTTAGCTCGTCAATCTCATAAAGTTGATTAGGTTTGATGATCGATTGTCCGCTTTTCTTAGTAATGCTGATAGAGCCTTCTACCAAAAATGCCTTAACGTTTTTATTTTCCTCGCGGTAATTAACGTTAAACTCGGTACCAAGCGCTTCAATTTTTGTATTAGCTGCAAAAACCCTAAATGGCTTTGTTTTATCTTTAGCTACCTTAAAGTAGGCTTCACCTTTTTTAAGGTTTAGATCACGATAGGTTTGATTAAAATTAGAGGGAATTACAACTTCACTATTTGCGTTCAACCAAATTTCACTCCCATCTGGCAAAAAGGCGTGGTACTCTTCTCCAATTTCGGTACTAATTGTTAATTGTTCATTGCCTTTCAACTCAGACATTGCCTTCTTCACATCCGCATTGCTGTAAACAATAGAATGATTTGAAGCAACAGAAATCTCGGCCTTGACCTTGCCACTTACAAAATGAGTTTTAGTATCAATACCACCTACATTTTTATCTGTGGCTTTATAAATGGCGAAAGAAATACTAGCCAATACGACAATAGCTGCTGCTATTTTTAAGAAAGAAAAGTTACGAGTTGATTTTTTACCAGTTTCTAGTTTAATATGATTCCAAATTTGCTGGTTCGCAGAATTAAGTGCCTCTAAACTTAACGTTTTAGCTTGCTTACTTGCAGCATATTGATTATACCAAAGTTCTACAGCAATCTTTTCTTCGGGACTACATAGATTATTGGTGTACTTCTTTAATAATTCGTTGGTAATCTTAATAGACATATCGTTGTTTGGGTAAAAACAACAATATGACAGCTATAAAAAGAAAAGGTAGTACTTGATATGAAGAAATTTTTCCCTCATTAACCGTAAAGCTCTGCTAACTTGCTTTTTTACCGTGTTTTCGGCTATTTCAAGTTCTTCAGCAATCTCTTTGTAGGATTTATTTTCTAATCGGCTTTTTCTAAAGATTTCCGCCATTTTGGGGGGTAAATTATCTATCTCACTATTAATCTGATTAGCCAATTCCTTCTCAATTAGAAAAACATCTGGACTGTTAAAATATTGATTTTGAGCTTGCCCTTCTTGGTATTTTTCGTGATCTACAATAACTTTTTTATGTGCTAAATAGTTGATAGCCCTATTTCTAACAGAAGAATACAAGTAAGCAGAATACGAAGTATTGATGCCTATGTTATCAAAATTATTCCAAAGATTAGTAAAAACTTCTTGCACTATATCTTTGGCATCGTCTTCATCATCCACCATTTTAAGCAAATGCAAATAAAGCTTCAGCCAATGATTTTCATAGACCTCCTTAAATAACTTTTCCTTAAATGCCTCTTTGTTCATTTAAAATAAATAACACAGTAATTCACGAAGAGAGCAATGAAATAACGTAAGTGTGATACAAAAATACAAAAACTACTACAACAGTAGACTAATTTTTCTATAAATACGATGTCCCACGATTAAAAGTTAAAAAAACTTCTTTAAGCAAACGAACTTTCTATCTCTACTAAATGTTAACTTTACCATTAAATTAGTCGCAGCTTATGCAAATACAACTACCTTTTATAGTCAGGCTCACTTTTGCTTTATTATCTATCCTGATGCTAGGTTACCTTGCTATCCTAGGTAAAAGCATATTATCGCCCCTGTTATTTTCGCTTTTGCTGGCTTTTTTGATGTTGCCGCTGGCAAATTTCTTGGAAGTAAAAATGCGCTTAAAAAGGAGTTTGGCAACCATACTTACCGTCATCATCATGCTTGGGGTAATTTATGGCATAGGCCATTTTTTCGCATTACAATTGAGCGAACTTTGGAGCGATTGGCCTTTGTTAGAAAAACAAGTTACCAATTCCTTTCATGAGCTACAAAATTGGATTTCAAAAACCTTTAACGTAAACATTAGCAAGCAAAAAAGCTACTTAGCAGATAGTGCAGAAAAAGCCTTAGCAACCAGTGCAACTGTTGTTGGCACTACATTAATCACACTTTCTTCGAGCTTATTGTTTATTGCATTCACATTGCTTTTTACATTCTTTCTACTTAATTACCGAAGACTACTGTATAGTTTTTTAGTAACGGTTTTTATAGAAGAACACCGCATAAAGGTGGCTGAGACGGTAAATGAAATTCAGTATATTATCAAAAAATATATTACCGGCCTATTTATTCAAATGGTAATTGTGAGTGTGTTAATGGTACTTACTTTGTCTATTTTAGGTGTAAAATATGCCATTTTACTTGGGTTGGTAGCAGGTATCTTCAACATCATTCCTTATTTGGGAATTTCAATATCGCTAATTATTAGTGTATTGATCACCTTCGCTACGGCTGGTGCCACTAAGGCGCTTTTTGTGTTGTTCGCCTACGTAGGTATTCACACTATCGATGGTAATATTTTGATGCCATTAATTGTGGGTTCGAAAGTTAAAATCAACGCTTTAATCGCATTTATTGGCATTGTAGTTGGCGAAATGTTATGGGGTATTTCTGGTATGTTTTTATGTATGCCTTATTTAGCAATGATGAAAATTATCTTCCAAAAAGTTGATGGTTTAGACGCTTGGGCTATTTTATTAGGTGAAGAACAAAAAACCATCCGAAAAAAGAAACGAATAATATTATTTAAGCCTAAAAAAGTGACTACAACCGATGAGCGAACCGAATAATCAATCTTCTAAATCGCCTCATATACTAAATACGTCTGCAAATCTTTTAGGTTTCTGTTTCGTGGTGCTTACTTCTAGTAAAATCACTAAAATGAGCGAAGCTTCTTATATAGATGAAGGTGCTACTTTGGCTATTGTTAGCTTTATGAGCAGCTGCTTACTTTCATTTCTTGCGATCAGAAATAAATCTCAGCAACGTTCAAATAGGCTAGAAAAATTGGCAGATGTTTTATTTCTTTGCGGCCTGATCGTTTTATTTCTAACTACAATTTTAATTGCTTTTAACGTTATATAATTATGCCGGCTAATATTCCTCCTATCAGTTCTCCTACGCCAGATGGTGCTTTTTTACGTTTGCTAAATGTGCTAGATACTTTGCGAACGCAATGTCCTTGGGATAAAAAACAAACCATGGAAACCCTAAGACACCTTACCATTGAAGAAACTTATGAACTTTCTGATGCTATTTTAGATGGTGATATGCAGGAAATCAAAAAGGAATTGGGCGATGTGATGATGCATCTTGTTTTTTACGCAAGAATTGGGGATGAGCAAAATCAGTTTAATATTACCGATGTTTTGAACGGAGTTTGCGACAAGTTAATTAGTAGACATCCGCACATTTATGGCGATATTGAAGTTGAAAACGAAGAACAAGTAAAGCAGAACTGGGAAAAACTGAAACTGAAAGAAGGCAATAAATCTGTTTTGGCAGGCGTGCCAACATCCTTACCGGCACTAGTAAAAGCGGGTAGAATACAAGAAAAAGCTAGAGGTGTTGGATTTGACTGGGAAGAAAAACAACAAGTTTGGGAGAAGGTTGAAGAAGAGCTGCAGGAATTTAAAAATGAATTTAATATTGCTGAGGGTAAAGAGATTGACATTGAAAAAGCAGAAGGAGAATTTGGTGATTTACTGTTCTCATTAGTAAACTATGCTCGTTTTATTGATATCAATCCGGAAAATGCTTTAGAGAAAACCAATAAAAAATTCATTAAACGTTTCCAATACTTGGAAGAAAAAGCAAAGGCCAGCGGAAAAGCATTACAGGAGATGACGCTTGCCGAAATGGATGTCTATTGGAACGAGGCAAAAAACTTGTGATTTTCGTTATCGTCATGCTGAATTTATTTCAGCATCTGTTAGCTAAACTGACCCTAACCACAAAGTAGCTGCAAAGCAGAATAAATTTAGGGTGACGACAGTTGATCAATTATATTTAAAGACAATTATGGAAAAGTATAACACCATCGACGAATATATTGCTTCTTTCCCTGTAGAAACTCAAAAAATACTACAGCAATTGAGAGAAGATTTACAAAGAATGGTTCCAGAGAAGCCAAGCAGAAAATCAGTTACGCAATTCCAACATTCACACTAAACGGTAATTTGATCCATTTTGCTGGCTACAAGAGCCACATCGGTTTATACCCTGGAAATAAAGCAATTGAGGCTTTATCAAATGATTTAGAAGGTTATCAAACTTCTAAAGGCACCGTTCAATTCCCTATCGACAAACCTTTACCAATGGATTTGATTAAGAAAGTTGTAGACTTCTGCGTAGTACAAAACCTAGCGAAAAAGAAGTAAATATTGATTTTGAACTGCTCTTCTCCTTTTAAAGGATAGATACCTATTTATCTGGAGAGAAGTTAATAGAGAACCTCACCCCAACCCTCTCCTTAAAAATGAGAGGGAGTTAGTAACTGCAAGCTACTCATCATCCTCGTTTTCCCAAAAACCACCTAATAAATCATCCGTCTCACGACGATCTTTCTTAGTTGGTCTACCCGCTCCTCTATCTCTCTGTAAAGTTGGCGCATGAAACACCGACTTAAATGCACGAGTTTCTTCGACTGGAGTTAGATCTTTATATTTCGTCACGGCAATTTTAGCATCTGTTCTGTTGTAAGAAAAATCTACTACCTCTATCACTTTTCTTTCAGCACCTTTACTGATCTGATACACATCACCTATCTTCACAATAGCCGAAGGTTTAATATTCTGTCCCCTTCAATTTCACCCTTCCCGCTTTGCAGGCATCAGTTGCCAAACTTCTAGTTTTAAAAACCCGAATAGCCCAAAGATATTTATCAATACGTAGTTTCTCTGCTTCTCCCATGTCTCAAAATTAAACAAAATTTGGATTTACATATTGAGATTTACAGCTACATTTCAGCACATAAAACTCATTACTTACAACTTTCCACTTTTTACCTTTAAATTTTAACTTATAAAGACTTATTTTGCATAAATTTTTAAAATACAATGATTGCTGAACTTAAAAAACAAATAGAAGAAGCTTGGGAAGACAGAAGCTTATTACAATACAAAGAATATTCTGAAGCTATTGAAGTAGTTATTCAAAAACTAAACTCTGGCGAAATTAGAGTTGCCGAGCCAATTTTAAATGGTTGGGGAATTAACGAGTGGATTAAGAAAGCCGTGATCCTTTATTTCCCTATCAAACAGATGGGTGAAACTAAAGCTGGTCCTTTTGTTTTCCATGATAAAATGGATTTAAAAACAGACTATAAAGAAAAAGGCGTACGTGTGGTACCAATGGCAAGTGCTCGTTATGGTGCTTTCTTGGCACCTGGCGTAATCATGATGCCTTCTTACGTAAACATTGGTGCTTATGTAGATGAAGGTACAATGGTTGACACTTGGGCTACTGTTGGTTCATGTGCACAAATTGGCAAGCGTGTTCACTTAAGCGGTGGTGTTGGTATTGGTGGGGTTTTAGAGCCGGTTCAAGCTGCGCCAGTAATCATCGAAGACGATTGTTTCTTAGGTTCTAGAGCAATTGTTGTAGAAGGTGTACGCGTAGAGAAAGAAGCTGTTTTAGGTGCAAATGTAGTATTAACGGCGTCAACTAAAATTATTGACGTTACTGGCGAAACACCTGTAGAATACAAAGGTATTGTACCAGCTCGTTCGGTAGTAATTCCTGGTTCTTACACTAAGAAATTCCCTTCTGGCGAATATCAAGTACCATGTGCTTTAATAATTGGTAAACGTAAAGAATCTACAGATAAAAAGACTTCTCTTAATGATGCGTTGAGAGAGAACAATGTAGCTGTTTAAAGCTGAAAGACTAAAGCGAAAAGCTTAAAGTAATTAAAAAGCCGAAAGACTAACTTGACCTATCAAGCTTTAGTCTTTCGGCTTTTAACTTTTAGCAAAATCTATTGTCTAAACTGCGGTATCCCGTTCTTTAGTTTTGGCCTTTTTTTGACACTTGGGGTTTGATTATTATTGCTTTGTTATTGGTTATTCCTACTGCTGTGGCGGATACTGAGCTAAAATTTCCTTCACACCAGTATTAATTCTCTCTTCCCTGTTCTTAAAGCTGTCCAAATTAAATCCATCGCCACGGCCATGCCATACATGCATTTTAGTTTTTGGATCTAAAAAATCGATAATGAACATTCCTTCTTGGTAACGATCGGTAGTTCTCATGCCTCCGCCCCAAAAAGGTCCCCAGCCCATTCCCCAGCCCCAGCCACGCCATCCCCAAGGACCGCCGTAAAATCCGTTATCGTAAACATCAGTACGGTTTCGCTTCATCACTACTAGATTAATTAGCAAATCTGGTTTTTCGACTTTAGTAAAGCCTTTTGCTTGCATTTCCGTATCTACTGCAGCCATTATTCGCTTTTTGTCGAGACCATTCACCTCCAATTTTTCTAAACCCTTTTCGTAAAAATTGTAAGTTTTATAGTTTTTAAAATCTACTTCTTTATCAAAATCTGAAGCAACCTGTAGACTGCTGCAGGCAGAAAATAGTACCACGACTATCAAAAAACTGCCTATTTTTCTCATCGTATCCATAACATTTGTGTGTGTATTGTGATTTATTATTTCACTATAAATTTACCGATAAATTTCTGGTTCTTAAATAATTTAACACATCTACAAGTCAAAATGTTAGTACGAAATTGTAATAAATTAGGGATACAAGCTTCTTGCTAATGCTTACCTTTGCAACATGCAAATGAGAGAAGAAATCAATAAAGCTTTGGAAATATTAAAAAATGGAGGCGTAATTCTTTATCCTACTGATACCGTTTGGGGTTTAGGTTGCGATGCCACAAATACTGAAGCTGTTGCCAAAGTAAATGAAATCAAGGGTAGGTCGGCAGATAAAAGCTTAATTGTATTGTTAGACACCGACAATAAGCTTCAAAGCTATGTAGACGACGTTCCAGAAGTGGCTTACGATCTGATTGAATATGCAGAGAAGCCTCTAACAGTGATCTTTTCTAACGCAAAAAACTTAGCTCCAAATGTCATCAATGCAGATGGCAGTATCGGTATTAGGATACCAAAGCACGATTTTTGCCAACAATTACTCCAACGTTTCCGCAAACCTATCGTATCTACATCAGCTAATATAAGTGGAGAACCTACTCCTAAATTTTTTGATGAAATTAGTGATCATATAAAAGATGCAGTTGATTACATTATAGACTTTGAACAAGAGAACAGGACGCCTAAACAGCCATCAACTATTGTTAAATTAGGTTCTGGGGGGCAGTTTGAGTTTATAAGAAAGTAAGCGCCCTACCCCCCTAAAAGGGGAATTGACCTTAAGCTCAATGTTAGACGCGTTATAATATAAAGTCCCCTTTAGAGCTTGTCCCGAGATTATTCGGGAGGATTTAGGGGTTTTTCTTAACTTTGCAGCCTATGCAAACCAACCCACAGCCTCACGATGCGAAATCCCTTCTAGGAAATATCGAGGCTTCTATCTTTAAAATCTTGGCTGAAACTGCCGAAGTTACAACTACCGAAACTTACGTTATTGGCGGCTTTGTTCGTGACATTTACTTGAATAGACCTTCTAAAGATATCGATGTTGTAGTGTTGGGCAATGGTATTGCATTTGCAGAAAAAGTTGGTCAAAAGCTAAAAACTAACGTCGCTGTTTTTAAAAATTTCGGTACTGCCATGTTAAAACATGCGGATTTAGAGGTAGAATTTGTGGGCGCCCGCAAGGAAAGCTACAGAGCTAATTCCCGCAAACCTATTGTAGAAAATGGAACTTTAGAAGACGATCAATTACGCCGCGATTTTACCATCAACGCCCTAGCCATCTCCTTAAACAAAGAAAACTATGGCCAAGTTGTAGATCCTTTTAATGGTCTGGAAGATTTAACAAACAAACTGATTAGGACACCACTTGACCCTGTAGTTACGTTTTCCGACGATCCGTTGCGAATGATGAGAGCCATTCGTTTTGCTACTCAGCTTAATTTTGAGATTGACCAGACTGCCATTGATGCAATTAAATCTCAAAAAGAGCGCATCAAAATTGTATCGAAAGAAAGAATTAGCGACGAACTGAATAAAATCATTCTTGCAAAAAAACCTTCTATTGGCTTTAACTATTTGTTTGACACAGGTTTATTAGAACTGATTTTCCCACAAATGGCTAAATTATATGGGGTAGACATCATCAAAGGCAGAGGGCATAAAGATAATTTCTATCATACTTTACAGGTTTTAGATAACATCTGCGAAACTACTGATGATTTATGGTTGCGTTGGGCGGCAATTCTTCATGACATTGCTAAACCAAACACCAAACGTTTTGAGGAAGGCCACGGTTGGGACTTTTCACGGCCACGAAGATAAAGGCGCACGTATGGTTCCTCAAATTTTTGCGCAGCTCAAACTTCCTCTAAACGAAAAAATGAAGTTTGTGCAGAAGTTAGTCCTATTGCATTTACGTCCAATTGTATTGGCGCAAGATAAAATTACCGACTCGGCAGTACGCCGTTTGCTTTTTGAAGCTGGAGAAGACATTGAAGCCCTAATGTTACTTTGCAATGCCGATGTGACAACCAAAAACGAATACAAAATTAAAAAGTACCGTAATAACTTCGAGTTGGTAAAACAGAAAATAAAGGATGTAGAAGAACGTGATCAGTTACGCAACTGGCAACCTCCTATTTCTGGTAACGACATTATGGAAACCTTTGGTTTAAGTGCTGGTAAAGAAGTTGGCATTTTAAAAAAACGCAATACGTGAAGCCATTTTAGAAGGTGATATCAAAAACAGTTATGACGAAGCGTTTAAATATATGGTGCAAAAAGCCAACGAACTAGGTCTTAAACCTATTTAATTAGATTTTCACACCAATAATTATCAACTTCTGAAGTAAATCAATTCATACCTAGTTCAAAAATAAGCGCAATTAAATATTGTGGTAGTTCGCCATTTATAGTTTTTATCTTCCCTTTAATTTCAGGATAAAAATCTCCTGTATAATAAACAAAATTGGCACTTCCTACAGACTTTAACTTTCCTTTAATTTCAGGATAAAAGTCTCCAGTATAATAGGTAACCTCTATATTTCCAATAGATTTTACTTTTCCTTTTATTTCAGGGTTAAAATCTCCAGTGTGATAAACAATATTCATTTTACCGATTGATTTTACTTTTCCTTTTATTTCGGGATAGAAATCTCCAGTGTAGTAAGTGATCTCTATATTATTAACAGATTTAACTTTTCCTTTTATTTCGGGATAATAACTACCCGTATTATAAATAATTTCGGCATTACCCTTTTTCATCCCTTGTTCATTAAGAACTCGATAAATACTACCCAAATATGCAATTTCATCTAAGGTCTGTGCTTTGATAGGTAATACAAATAATGCCAATACAACAATCATGCTAATACCTTTTAAATAAAATGTAAGGCATCGTTCAGTTTTTAATTTTAAGTTTTTCATTTATTTTGTCATTTATGTGTAGTTCAATATTAAGTATTAGAGTTAAGAAAATCAACTATATTATATGCTTCAAAAAGCCAAAGAGTTAGGATTGGAACCTATTTAATTTAAGTTTTTAGAGCTCAGAGGTACGGTTATTGTTGTACTTTCAGATGTTCAACTTTAGAACTTCCGTCTTCGGACTTTTAGAGTTTTTTTATATTTTTACCGAAAACAAAGCAGTATTTATATCACATGGCAATTTATAGATTTAGAATTTCTTTTGAAGATTACGACGACGTTACACGCGAAATAGACATCAAGAGCACACAAACTTTCGAAGATTTACATAGAGCCATACATCGTAGTACGGGATATAATGCTGATAAGCCTTCTTCATTTTACGTAAGTACAGATAATTGGATCAAAGGCGATGAAATTGCAATTCATCCAACACAACGTAAAATTGATAACGGCGTAGTTTTGATGGAAAAGTCGAAATTAAGCAGCTTTATTGAAGATCCACACCAAAAATTTTACTACATCTATAATTTCGAAAGACCTTACGATTTTCACGTAGAGTTAATCAAAATTATTTTAGATAACGATCCTAAAATCGAATACCCATACCTGGTTAAAAGTGTTGGAGAAGCACCTAAAATAATTGAAAAAGGTAATATCGGTGCAGTTGCAGCAAGTAGCGCAGCATCGAATAGTGATTTTGATTTCTTAAATGAAATGGATTTTGTTCCAGAAGATACAGATGAACTAGAAGCAATGGGCGGTCGAGGCATTAATGCGCAAGAAGAAGGACATGACGACGAAGATGATGAGCAAGAAGATGAATTTGGCGACGGTGAAGATGATTACGGTCACGATGATTATGGCAACGACAAAGACGATTATTAGTCGATTTTTTTAGGTTGTACGTTATAAGTTTTACGTTCAACCTAAAATTATTAAACCAGCCCCTAAAGAAATTAACAACAATCTCGGAACTTATCTCCTGTAACCAGCAACTCAAATGAAGACACTTATTGTTGTAGTTGGGCCAACGGCTATTGGTAAAACTTCCTTAGCCATAACGTTAGCAAAGCACTACCAAACCGAGGTTATATCTGCAGATTCACGCCAATTTTTAAGGGAAATGAGCATCGGCACGGCAAAACCTTCAGAAGAAGAATTGGCCGAAGCGCCTCATCATTTCATTAACTCGCACAGCATAACGCAGTTATTCAGTACTGGAGATTTCGAAGTTCAGGCCTTAGCGCTGATCGAAAAGCTGTTTACTGTACATGATGTCATCATCATGGTTGGTGGTTCTGGACTTTACATCAACGCCATCTGTAACGGTTTGGATGAAATGCCTGAAATTGATCTAAATATTCGCGAACAGCTTAACCAACAATTTGCTAATGAAGGTATTGAAGCCATTAGAAATCAGTTAGCTACATTAGACCCAGAGTATTTTGAAAAAGTCGACCAGAGCAATCCGCAGCGAATGATCCGTGGTTTAGAAGTAGTACTTTCTACCGGGCAAAAACTGAGTTCTTTCCTCACTTCTAATAAAAAAAAGCGTCCGTTTAACATCATCAAAATTGGTTTAAATACTGATAGAGAAAAGCTTTATCATCAAATTAATCACCGAGTAGATTTAATGATTGAAAGTGGTTTGGTTGACGAAGTAAAATCTTTAGCGCCTTACAAAGAACTTAATGCTTTGAAGACTGTGGGCTATTCCGAAATTTTCGATTATTTAGAAGGCAAAACCGATTTACCAACTGCCATTGATAAGATCAAGCAAAACACTCGTCGCTTTGCAAAAAGACAACTTACCTGGTTTAGAAAAGATACGGAAACTACTTGGTTTGAGCCTAGACAAGACAAAGAGGTGATTGATTTTGTTGATCAACAATTATAAGTTGCTAATTTTTACTACTCCATATATTTCTTAACATACATCAAAAACTTTGCACTACAGATAGAGTTATCTTTGTATCAAACAAAAGGATAAATAATGGAATTAGGTATTGGAATGTTTGGCGATTTACAGATCAGCGCTAATGGCGAAGTACAATCGGCACAACAACGTTTACAAGAAATTATAGAAGAAATTAAGTTGATGGACCAAGTTGGCTTAGATTTCTATGGCATTGGTGAACACCATAGGCCAGACTATGCGGTTTCTGTCCCTGAAATTGTATTAGCAGCAGCAGCTACAGTCACCAAAAACATCAAGTTGGGAAGTGCTGTTTCGGTATTGAGTTCATCAGATCCAGTTAAATTATATCAAAGTTTTGCTACGGTAGATTTGATATCTAACGGCAGAGCAGAGTTAATGGCTGGCCGTGGTAGCTTTATCGAATCGTTTCCACTGTACGGCCAGAATTTAGCAGATTATGATGCGCTATTTGAAGAGAAACTGAACCTTTTAGTTAAAATTAATGAACAAGAAACCATTTCTTGGAAAGGAAAATTTAGGCCGGAGCTAAAAGAACAACAGATTTTGCCACGTGCAGTAGACAATAATTTGAAAATGTGGGTGGCAGTTGGTGGTACGCCTGCATCAGTAGTGAGAGCTGGAAAATTGGGCTTGCCTGTAATGTTTGCCATTATTGGCGGTAATCCTGCACAATTTCAACCATTGTTTGATTACTATAAACAAGCTTACGAAGATGCCGGACACGACTTGGCCAAATTTCAAGTTGGTGTGCACATGCATTCTTTCTTCGGCGACGATAGTCAAGCCACTGCAGACTACTACTACCCTGTTTATTCTGCTCAGATGGATAGGATTGGAAAGTCTAGAGGTTGGCCGCCGTTCCAAAGAGGTCAGTACGATTACGGAAGATCAAAACATGGGCATTTAATTATTGGAGATGCTAACGAAGCAGCAGAGAAAATCATTATGATGAACGAACTATTTGGTCTAACCCGCTTTTCAGCACACATGGATGTTGGTGCACCTGCTCATAACCATATGATGAAATCAATTGAAATTTTTGGAGAAAAGATTGCTCCTCAAGTAAGAAAAGCGCTTAACAAATAAAATCTTTCATTGCCCTTGGTTTAAATCCAGGGCAATGATTTTTTACTACCTTTACCTGCATGACTAACAATTGTGTAATTGCTACGGGAGCTGCCTTTGGTATACTTGCTATCATTTTTGGAGCTTTTGGGGCACATGCTTTAAAAAAGGTTTTATCGACCGAGAAACTGGCTTCTTTTGAAGTTGGTGTAAGATATCAAACTTATAGCGCCCTGTTTCTAATTTTAATTGGATACAATGCAAATGTCGGCCTCAACTTAATTCAGTGGGCTTATTACTTGGTTACATTTGGCACCATCTTTTTTTCTTTTAGCATCTACTTGTTATCATTAGCAGACTATTTAAAAAAGAATTTTAAGTTTTTAGGACCGATTACACCTCTTGGTGGCTTGTTGATGATCTTAGGATGGGGATGCTTGCTCGTATCTGTTCTCTAAATCGTTAGATATAATAATTAGCTCTATAAATATATTTGAAGACAGTTTCTGACGTATGTATTTAGCTTACGAATATTTTATCTTCGCTATTGCGTTTGAAAATTAAATGTTCTATATTTGCACCTCGAATAAAAATAAATAGAAATAAAATAATTTTTTAACAATGTACGCAATAGTAAATATAGCAGGGCAACAATTTAAAGTTGCAAAAGACCAGCACATCTTTGTACACCGTTTACAAGGAGATGAAGGCGCTAGTATTGAATTTGACAATGTATTGTTGGTTGACAATGGTGGTAAAATTTCTGTAGGTGCACCTGCAGTTAAAGGAGCTAAGGTTTCAGCTAAAATCGTGTCTCATTTAAAAGGTGATAAAGTAATCGTTTTCAAAAAGAAACGTAGAAAAGGTTACAAAAAGAAAAATGGTCACCGTCAGTCGTTCACCAAAATCCAGATTGAGAGTATCACTCTGTAGTTAAATTATTTGCAAATTCAATGATTAGCTGCTTTTTTAGCTAGTCATATAAAAGATAAAAAAATGGCACATAAGAAGGGAGCCGGTAGTTCAAAAAACGGTCGCGAGTCGCATAGTAAACGTCTAGGTATTAAAATTTTCGGTGGTCAAGAAGCTATCGCTGGTAACATCATCGTTCGTCAGCGTGGTACAAAACACCACCCAGATAAAGGTGTTGGCATTGGTAAAGACCATACTTTATTTGCTTTGGTACCAGGTATCGTTACTTTCAAAAAGAAAAGAGATAACAAATCATACGTTTCTGTATTACCAGCTGTAGTAGAAGATGCTGCACCTGCTAAGAAAGAAGCTGCTCCTAAAGCTGAAGCTAAAAAAACTGCTGCTCCTAAGAAAGCTGCTGCTGAAAAAGCTCCTGCTAAAAAAGCTGCTAAAGTTGAGGAAGCACCAGCTACTGATTCTGCAGAATAATATTTGTATTAAGATACGAAAAAAGGCCCTGAGAAATTCTCAGGGCTTTTTTTCGTATTATATATTTTTTTAAGTTATGGATTGCAAATCCATTGTTGTTCGCTAAGTCGAGATTATAAATCCCGACTAGCTAGTTATCTATTATATATAATTTTCGAGGTAAAAGGCGTCTAATAGTTTTAGATTACGGTTACTTCCAACAACCATCAAAATTATCTTTTCAAAGATTTCTCCACTCGCTACAGTGCGGTCGAAATGAAGCGTTCATGTTTATTTCCGCTTAGTCCTAACCTACAACAATTAAACAATACCCAATTAACTTTCCCGCTCCATGATTTGCTTCGTTAATTCTCTCAAATTGCTTTTCCTATCCTCCTCTACTGCCAAATCATCTAAAGCTTGATACGCTTTAGTTAGATATTGCTCCATTTTAGCATTAGAAAGTTCTCTGATGCCATAGCTGTTATACAAAGCTGTCACCGCAGCAACTTTCTGCTCGGCAATGTCGTGACTACCTAAAAGGATAACGGTTTCATCCTCTTTGATTAATTGCTTGGCGGTTAAATGAAGGAAAGTTTTTTTATTGGAAATGATATCCCCTCCTACTTGTTTTCCAAATTTCACGGGATCTCCATAAACATCTAAAATATCATCCTGTAGCTGGAAAGCCACACCTAAATTTTCACCAAATTGATAAAGCAACTCTGCATTTCTTTCGTCGGCACCACCAACTATAGCACCCAATTTCATGGCACCACCTAACAAAACTGCAGTTTTTAATCTGATCATTTCGATGTATTCCTGGATACTTACATCATCTCTAGTTTCGAACTCCATATCTAATTGTTGACCTTCGCACACACCTTGAGCGGTATGGTTAAAAGTGTCCAATACAGGTTTCAGTACAGCGACGTCCACTTTAGAAAGATGCTTGTTAGATTCTACCATCATAACATCACCACTTAAAATAGCATTGTTAACGCCCCATTTCTCATGTACAGTTTGCTTCCCTCTTCTTAGTGGTGCATTGTCCATGATGTCGTCATGAACTAGCGTAAAATTGTGAAACGTTTCGATAGCAAGAGCTACATCAAGCGCTTTAACAACTTCGTCTGTAAAAAGCTCGGTGGCCATTAATACCATTACTGGTCTAATTCGTTTACCTCCCAAACTCATGATGTATTTAATGGGTTCGTATAAATTTGCAGGTTGCGTTGGGTAAGCTATTTTAGGAATAGCATTTTCTATAATCTTTTGTAATTCTGTAGGGTTGTGCATTATTGTGTATCTATCATAGTACCAAAAGCCGATTTGCTCTCCATCATTTTGATAAAGGCATCCTCTAAAGCGGTTTGCTTTACGATGGGATTGTTTTTCCAAAAATCAGGGTTATATGCAATGGATTCGACAACGGTTTTGTCTTGTATTTTTTTGTTTAACTCGGTAAAATTCTGCGTATTCAGATTTTTATCCAATTGGTAAACGGTTAACATTGAATTAATAACGGGGCTAATAGATCTATTTCGAGTGCTCAGGTGTAGAAATAGCTTAGTAGATATACTTTCTAACACAGGAATGGGCGTATTTGCACCGTTAAAAGTTGCAACCGTAGTAACGGTAGGTGGCATTTTAGAAGTAGCATTAACTTTTAATGGAAGATTAAAAACACTACTCTCCAATCGGTATATTTTAGAATCATCTACACCAATATAATAGGTAAAGTTGGTATAGAAATCTTTCTTTTTGCCCTTGTATTTGCACGAAACCACAGCCACATCCTGTTCTTTCTGTTCGATATATCTCTCTACTGTAATTTCGAAATCTTTTAACGTTTTAAGTGAAACGTATTTACCCATCTTTCTACCTTCGAACAAACTCCCTGCTAATAAAAAGGTAAGATAAGATTGATTGCTCATTGAAAAAGAAATCCCTTCATTTGACTCCGCAAAGCGGCTCTGCTTCGCAATCCAACCCTCAACATTTGATACGTTAAACTTAAGGTCGTAAAAAAGCTCATAAATCTGTTTTGCTTTGCCATCGATGGTAGTAAGTTGCCTATAAAAGGCTTTACCGTAGAAGTTTTCTTTTTCGAATTCTTTAGTCTTTTCCAAAGCAGCCTTAACTAATCTTTCTCCACGATAAGGGTCTATTGTAACCGTTTTTAAATTAATGGCTGCTGCTTTTAGTTTAACGTAAAGGTTATTGGCTGTGCTAATTTCGCTTTCTAGCAAAAGATAGCTCACATGGCTGTAACGCAATTTAGCTGGTAAAGTGATATTTTTAAGTACAAACTCTCCAGCATCATTGGTAACTGTGCTGTTGTTCGTGCCAATTACGCCAATAGACACAAATGGAATTGGCTCACCGCTAATTTCGTCGACTACTTTACCTTGTATAATTTGTGCGTGGGCAATTGTGCCAAAAATTAGTAGAAAAAATAAAAAATATTTACGCATCAAAGGGATTCAGAATTGCAAAAGTAAAGAAATTAAAATAATGAAGGATGACGGTCCTCTCAGTCAAGCATTAATGAAAAATCAATTTGACGTTTAGATAAATCGACTTTTTTTACCTTGATTTTTACTTCATCACCTAACTGGTATTTGCGCTTTTTACGTTGACCAATAATGCAGTAGTTTTTTTCGTCCAATACATAAAAATCATCGCTAATATCACGCAAACGGATCATACCTTCGCACTTATTTTCTTCAATCTCTACATACATCCCCCATTCTGTTACTCCAGAAATGATACCTGTATAAACAGAACCAATATTTTCTTCTAGGTACTCTGCTTGTTTATACTTTACCGATGCCCTTTCCGCGTCAGCAGCACGCTTTTCCATCGCCGATGAATGCACACTCGCTGCTTCATACTCTTCCGCGTTTGCAGATTTTCCACCATCAAGATACAAAGCTAAAAGACGATGTACCATTACATCGGGATAACGACGGATAGGAGAAGTGAAATGCGTGTAATAATCGAAAGCTAGGCCATAGTGACTAGTCTTTTTAGTGGTGTAAATCGCTTTAGCCATTGAACGAATGGCCAGAGAAGTTAGAATATTCTGTTCCTTCTTTCCTTCTACATCTTCCATAAGATGGTTCAATGACTTCGCTATCTCTTTATCAGATTTGGTATTGATTTTATAACCAAACCGTGAGGCAAACGAAGCAAAACTAGTTAAAGCTTCTAAATTTGGCGAATCATGTGAACGATAAACGAAAGTATACTTCTGTTTCCCCCTTACCTTTTTTAGCGATAAACTCAGCCACTTTTTTTATTGGCCAAAAGCATAAAATCTTCGATAAGCTTGTGCGCATCTTTACGCTCTTTCACATAAACACCAATCGGTTTACCAAATTCATCAAGTTTAAACTTAACTTCTGTACTCTCAAAACTGATTGCACCGTTTTTGAACTTAGCATCTCTTAGTACATAAGCTATTTCGTTAAGTTTTAAGATTTCTTCTACGTAATCTCCGGTTTTGGTTTCTATAACCTCTTGCGCTTCTTCGTAAGTGAAACGTCGGTTAGAATGAATCACAGTACGCCCAAACCATTGGTCACGGATATTAGCTTGGTCGTCCATTTCAAAAACAGCGGCGAAACACAACTTGTCCTCATTTGGACGTAAAGAACATACACCATTACTCAATCTTTCTGGTAACATTGGTATTACCCTGTCTACCAAATAAACAGAAGTTGCTCTGTGTTCTGCTTCTTTATCTAAACTACTATTTGGTGTTACATAATGAGAAACATCGGCAATATGAACTCCTATTTCATAGTGCCCATTATCCAATTTTTTGAATGAAATGGCATCATCAAAATCTTTCGCGTCAATAGGGTCGATGGTAAAAGTTACCGTATCTCTGAAATCTCTGCGATTTTTGATTTCATCTTCACTAACTTGTTCTGGGATGGCATTCGCTTCTTTCTCTACCTCGGAAGGAAAACTTAACGGAAAGCCATACTCCGCCAAGATGGCATTCATCTCGGTGTTATTTTCACCTTGTTCACCTAGAATATGAATAATCTTTCCTATTGGATTTTTAGCACCTTCAGGCCAATCTGTTAATGTAACTTGAACCTTTTGACCGTTTTTAGCACCGTTTAAATCATTTAGTGGTACAAAAATATCGTGATGCATTTTTCTATCATCAGGAATAACGAAAGCAAAACGATCTGAAACTTTAGCTACACCGATAAATTCTGTTTTAGCACGCTTTAAGATTTCAACGATTTCACCCTCATTTCTTCTGCCACCACTTTTTTTCGCAAAAACATAAACCTTTACTTTATCGCCGTGCAGCGCATTCTTCAATTTTCTTGGCGCAACAAAGATATCTTTCTCAAATTCATCATCAGGAACAATGAAAGCAGAACCATCTGCAGTCATATCTACCGTTCCTTCAACAAAAGTTTTTAAGTCTTTTTTCTTAAACTTACCTCGCTCGGGCCTTACAAATAAACCTTTCTCAGTTTGTTCAATTAAAACTTCTAAAATTGCATCTATAGAGGCCTTATCGCTTAAATTTAAACGAGACGCTACCTGTTTATGGTTAAGAGCAATATTTCTATTTTTCTCAAAAACATCGCTTATTAGCTGAGTGAGAACAAGTTTGAACTGAGCATTTTTATTTTTTGCCATAATCGTTTTCCAATTGTACCGAAGATAACAAATTAGGCTTTAATGTGTGTTTTTTAAGTGGCTTTTAATTGTTTATTTATCTGCTAACAAGCAATCTTAAGCAGCAATTAGATTATCTTGATGTCCGTAAAAAAAGAAATCCCGGGCAAGCCCAGGATTTAGTAAAAAAATTAACAATTATATCAATTATATTTTCTCAAGATCAAATACGTAGGTACCTCTTTCGGCACAAGCTACAAATACTTTAGAACCTACAACTTTAGAACTAATTACTTTGAATTCGCCACCGAACTTACTAGCGAAATGAGTTTGCGCTAACACTTTGATCTTATTATTTACAATCTCAGCAACTATTAAACTATTGCCATTAGATACATATATTTTACCGTCAACAATTGAAATAGAATTGATCCAGCCACCGATCTCTACTTGGTTTAAAACTGAATTATCAGCTTTGTTTACGTAAATTAAGCCAAAATTATTACCGAAAAGCAAGTTTCCATTAGTAGTTGATGCCACTGCACCAATACCAGCAGCATCGCTCTTTATATTCCAGTGTTTATAGTCTGTCTCAGCAGCAGTGTTCACGTCAAACTTTGCGTAGCTATAGCCATTAGTCGCAATTAAATCGTTGTTAGAAAAAGTAAGAGATCTTGCACTGCCATAAGGTTGAAACGCAGTTCTACTCGCTTTATCTCCATTAAAAGAAATGATACTTACACCACCATTGGTAGCAGAAGTAGTGTATAATTTTCCGTTATTTTCGTTATATTTTAGCGCAGTGGTGGAATATCCTTCAAGACCAACAACCTGAGCATCTTGTAAATTGTTACTATTAATTTTGATAACACCTACTACTGCTGGAGCTGGGTATTTGAAATTTTCAAATGTTTCAAGGTCCATACCTACATAAAGACGACCGCCACCACTGGTGACACAAGTTACATCAGCATCTTTAGTGCTTACCGCTCCTACTACTTGAGGTGCCCCAGAAGGTTGAAGTTGGATTACATCTACCCCTCCACCATAAGCTTTGCCTGGAGTTTGGTAACCTATCGCATAATAATTGCCATAAGCAGATACTTCAAGTGCGCTAAGTAAATTATTGTTTACACCAACTTGAGGGTTTACTTTTCCTCTATAAACTAATTGATAAGGAAAATTGGTAGCTACTGCTTCGGTAGCTTTTGCACCTGCAACTGTAGCTGTACCTTCAAAATTTAATGTCACACCTTGGTTGCTTAAATCTACACGATTTAAAGAACCTGAACTATTAGTCTTAATAATCTTCGCTGCTTGTTCATCTTGTGAACCAACTAAATCTTGAGTTTCTTTTTTACATGAATAGATAGTTGCCGACAATACAACAGATGCAACTAATAGATACTTGTTTCTTGACATTTTTTTGCTTTTAATTTCTCTTACTATAGAAAAAACAATTCCAAATTTACAAAATGCTACAAATATGCCGTAGCACCATTTTAAACAGCATTTTCTTAGAGCTATTAGTTGTAGAAAACTTTGTGAACTGGGGAATTCAACTCCTTTTTTGAGTAACAAAATCCCCAATATTTAAACTAAAAATTCCCCGGTATGGCATCGATTAGTTTTTGGGTATAAGCTGCTTTGGGGTTTTGATAAATCTCTTCAGGAAATCCCTGCTCTTCTATCTGACCTTTATTCATGATAATCATCCTGTCTGAAATGTGCTTAACAACTGCTAAATCGTGGGAGATAAAGATGTAGGTTAAACCAAACTCTTCTTGTAAATCTCTCAATAAATTTAAAACCTGAGCCTGTACAGAGACATCTAAGGCCGAAACAGATTCATCACAAATGATAAACTTGGGTTTAAGCGCCAAGGCACGAGCAATCACAATGCGTTGTCTTTGTCCGCCAGAGAATTCGTGAGGGTAACGGTTAAAATGTTCAGCACCTAAGTTTACTTTTTCTAAAAGCTGCACAACGTGTGCTTTACGCTCTGCATCGTTAGCAAATACCTTATGTACCACCAATGGTTCCATAATAGACTGGCCAACCGTAATCTTAGGATTTAAAGAGGAATATGGATCTTGAAAGATAATTTGAATATCTCTTCTTAAACGTCTTAGGTCGGCTTTGCCTAGATGAGTGATCTCATTTCCATCAAAAAGTAGCTGACCAGAAGTTGGTTCTACCAAACGTAAAATAGTACGCCCCAGGGTGGTTTTACCACAGCCAGATTCGCCCACTAAGCCTAAAGTTTCCCCCGCGGGAAAACCTCAAAAGAAACATGATCTACCGCTTTCACAAAATCATGCGTTTTGCCAAATAATCCTTTTTTTTTATCGGATACCAAGTACACAAATCCTGTACTTTTAAAATAGGCTCTTGATTATAAAGCTTAGCTCTTCGCTCATCAACTTCCTGTTGCGTAAAAGCATTTTCATCTAGCAAATGCTGTAAACCAACTTCTTTATCTTCATTTAAGAAATCGGCAACCGTTGGAAGTTTTTTAAGTAATCTTTTTGGGGAAGGACGACAAGCTAATAAACCTTTGGTATAGGGATGTTGAGGATTGCTGAAAAGCTGTTTTGCCGTACCCTGTTCTACAATGTCGCCTTTGTACATCACCAAAAGCTCATCAGCAATCTCGCTCATCAAACCTAAATCGTGAGAGATGAAAATCATTGCCATGTTACGCTCTGTTTTTAAGCGCAATAAGAGTTGTAGAATAGTTTTCTGAACAGTAACATCTAACGCTGTGGTAGGTTCGTCAGCGATCAATAATTCGGGATCACAACTCAATGCCATGGCAATCATTACCCTTTGCTTCTGTCCGCCAGAAAGTTGATGTGGGTAGCTTTCGAAAATGTTTTCAGGACGAGGTAACTGTACTTCCTGAAATAAAGCGATCGTTTGTTCTTTTGCCGTTTGCTTATCCACCTGTTGGTGTAACATTATGGCCTCCCTAACTTGTTCGCCACAGGTAAAAACAGGATTTAATGAAGTCATGGGTTCCTGAAAAATCATAGCGATTTTATTACCACGATATTTCCTGATTTCTTGGTCGCTGAGATTAATTAGGTCTACTGTATCTAAATTAATTTCTCCATCTATCTGCGTATTCTTACTATCATGTAAACGCATAATAGAGAAGGAAGTAACCGATTTACCTGATCCAGATTCGCCCACAATACCCAAAACCTTGCCTCTATCAAGGTTAAAACTTACTTGATGAACGGTTTCTAACCAAACTTTATCTTCTTGGTTGTAAAATTTTACGGCGAGGTCTTTTACTTTCAACATTACTTTACTAAAGTAATATTTTCTTGTGTAATTATTGGCAATCCTTTAAAGCGTAGTAATAATTGTGCAGTGGTTATTACGTCATTTTCACAGTACTTTGTAATTCTTAGTAAATCTCGCTGTTGGTAATAAACGCCTTTAACCATACTGCCATCGATATCATTTTTAGGCGTAGGTAAATCAAAAACTGCCGCCAATAGATTAAGTGAGGTATAACTTTTTATAATCCCCAAACTTCCAGAGCTCCATGGTATCTAAATGATTAATCTCCCCACGGCTTTTTACCAGCTATTTGTAATTGAGCAGGAATAGCAAAACCATTAATTAACATTCGTCTACATAGGTAAGGAAAATCAAACTCTTTACCATTATGTGCACAAAGCTGTAGGTTTTTGGTTTGTTTATTTAGTAGGCTGATGAACTGCTTAAGCACAACCGTTTCATCATCGTGAGCAAACGAACGTACTCTTAAATGAATCTGCTTTCGTTCTAAATGATAGATACCGATGCTAATGCAAACAATCTTGCCAAACTCTGCCCAAATGCCGGCATTTTCGTAAAATTCATCAGCAGTTTGTTGATCTTTACGTTGGTAGCGGCTCTTGCGTTCCCATAGCTCCTTTAAATGATTAGGGAGTTCGCTGAAATTTTCCTTTTGAGGAACAGTTTCGATATCAATTACAAAGACATTGTTGAGTTTAACATCTTTAAGCATAATAGTTCAGGTAGATGTATATCCAATTTAATAATTTTTTCTTAACCCTCTTAAATTTTTTCTCCCGCGAATTTTCGCTGATGTTACCGCAGATTTAAGAAAATACATTTTAATGAAGAAAAAAACAGCTAAGGCACTTATCATGTTTTAGTTTTAATTACTTCTTATTTATAATGTTTAGAACTATAGCCTTAAGTGAGCTTGGGTATCAAAGTTGATTAAAACAAAAAATCCTTTCCAAAGGAAAAGGATTTGAGCGCAAAGTCTTTATTCTTTGCTCTTTATTCTTTAATAAAATCCTAAGTATAACCTAAAATTTTAAGTACTTGCTTACTATTTTGCTCTTCACCAAAAACTTCAAAATTGAACGTCTCATCACGATTTCGGCGAATAATGACATGCTTAGGACTAGGCAATAAACAGTGATGAATACCGCCATAACCACTTAAAACTTCTTGATAAGCACCAGTGTTAAAGAACCCTAAATACTGCACTTTACGTGTTTTAGGCATAAATACACTATTCATATGTGCCTCCTGATTGTAATAATCCTGCCCATCGCAAGTAATGCCACCCAAGTTTACACGCTCATATTCTGCATCCCAATTGTTAATTGGCAATAACACATACTTTTGGTTCAAGGCCCAAACATCTGGTAAATTGGTAATGAAAGAACCATCTAACATTAACCACTTCTCGCGATCGTTTTGTTGTTTACGGCCCAATACTTTGTACAAAATTCCTGAAGCTTCAGCAACCGTGTATTTACCAAATTCAGTAATGATATCCGGTTCAACTACATCATGCTCCGCACAAATTTCTTTGATACGTTTTACAATCTCGTTTACCATGTACTCGTAATCGAAATCGAACACCAAACTATCTTTAAATGGCATACCACCACCAATATCTAAAGTATCTAGCTCTGGGTTGATTTTTTTGAACTTGCAATACAGGGTTACGTACTTCTCTAACTCGTTCCAATAGTAAGGTGTATCAGAAATACCTGAGTTGATAAAGAAGTGCAATAGTTTCACCCTAAAGTTAGGGTTAGCTGAGATTTTACTGTTATAAAAATCAATTACATCCTCCATACGCACACCTAAACGCGAAGTATAGAATTGCGAATCTGGTTGCTCCTCAGCGGCGATACGGATCCCTAAGTTACAAGGCGTATCCATCTCAATCTCATCATCATAAAGATTAAACTCCTCCTTGTTATCCAATACTGGAATGATGTTTTTGAAGCCATCATGCAACATATCAATGATATATTGTTTGTATTGGAAGGTTTTAAACCCATTGCAGATGATTGTCGTTTCCTTTGTTAGGTTACCCTTTTTCTCCAAAGCTTCGATCATTGGCATATCAAAAGCCGATGAAGTTTCCAAATGGATATCGTTCTTTAACGCTTCCTCAACAATATGCTTAAAGTGCGAGCTTTTAGTACAATAACAGTATTTATAATCGCCTCTATAATTGTTCTTGATAATTGCCTGCTGAAACAACAGTTTTGCCTGCTGAATTTTCTTGCTCACCATTGGTAAGTAAGTGAAACGCAATGGTGTACCATAGGTTTCAATCATTTCCATCAAATTTAAATCGTGGAAATATAATTCATCATCTATAATGCTGTAGCCTTCTTGCGGAAAGCCAACACTTAGATCAAGGAACTCTTCGTAACTCTGCATTGTCTAAAAATTTTTGCAAAAATGTAATTTTAAATCGAGAAAAATGTAGCTTAAATAACATTTTTATATTAACTCTAAAAAGTAGCTTTAGTTTTTACTTTTTACACTACCTCTCAAAGTTTAGGCATGCTTTTAACCATCTGATTATCTTTTACTTGCATTTACTAATTGTTTTTACGACTACTTTTAGGGTAAAACTAAAATTATTGTAATTATTTACTGTATAAAGCCTTTTAATTAAGTGTTGTATTTTTTTAAGGTCAAAAAGCAATTGGAGTAACATTTCCGGTTCCGAAAGTCCCGCTTTTCGTTCCAAGGTTTTCCGAAAGTTAGTGCTAGCGAAAACTTCGTAAGTTTTTAAAACTTACGAAGTCTAAGGGTATTACAACAAAACGCTTTCCACTTCAATCTGGTTTATTACACTTTTTTCATCACTTCGAAGCACTACACACATCTATCCCATCCTCAGTTAATCATCAGAAAATCAAAAAGCAATAAATTAATCTACTAATTTACTAGATTTTAATACCTTTGCGCCTCCAATAACATTTTGTACAACAGGAATGATTGAACTGAAGAACATTACTAAAATATTTCAACATAAAAAAGGAAAGCTTTACCGCATTGAAAGATGTGTCCTTATTTGTGCCAAAAGGTAAGATTTTCGGCATTATAGGAGCGTCTGGCGCTGGTAAAAGTACCTTGATTAGGACCATCAATTTGTTAGAACCTCCAACCGCAGGCGCTGTAACTATAGATGGTGTAGAAATCACAAGTCTATCTACTTCGGCTTTAGCCAAGGAGAGAAGGCATATCGGAATGATTTTTCAACATTTCAATCTCTTGTCATCTCGTACCGTTTTCGACAATGTGGCTTTACCGCTAGAATTAGAAGGTTGGTCTAAAGCTGCGATCAGAGAAAGGGTGTTAGAATTATTGAAATTGGTATCGCTGGCAGATAAAGCAGATCATTATCCCGCAAATTTATCTGGCGGACAGAAACAAAGAGTAGCCATTGCGAGAACTTTAGCTAACAGCCCGAAGGTTCTTTTGTGCGATGAAGCAACAAGCGCTTTAGATCCAGCAACAACCAACTCTATATTAGCTTTGTTAAAAGATATCAACGAACGTTTAAACATCACTATTTTATTAATTACACACGAAATGAAAGTGATTAAGAAAATTTGTGATGAAGTAGCCGTAATTAGCGAAGGAAAAATCATAGAACGAGGTTTGGTAACGGAGGTCTTCTCCAATCCAAAACATCCATTAACCCAAGAATTTATATTAGAATATGTCTGATTCGATGATTACGCTCTTGATTAAGGGCTTAGGTGAAACTGTGTTGATGACTTTCTTGGCCGGTTTTTTCGGTTTTGTTTTGGGTTTACCTACGGGCGTTTTGCTATTTACCACTAAGAAGGGGCAATTTTTAGAACATCGAACTTTAAATCGAGTGGTTGCGATATTAGTGAATATCTTCCGTTCTATACCATTCATCATCCTAATCGTTTGGATGATTCCTTTCACCAGAATGGTAGTAGGTACGTCCATCGGCGTTTGGGCTGCATTGGTTCCGTTAAGTATCGGTGCTGCACCGTTTATTGCTCGTATGGTAGAAAATAGCCTGGCTGAAGTTCCATCAGGCTTAATAGAAGCAGCTAGAGCAATGGGCGCTACACCAATGCAAATCATCAAAAAAAGTATTACTGCCAGAAGCCCTGCCATCGCTCGTTAATTCGGCGGCCATTACGCTAATCACCTTGGTAGGTTATTCTGCAATGGGCGGCGCTGTTGGTGCCGGTGGTTTAGGACAAATTGGCTATCAATACGGCTATGTGGGTTATGATGTAGTTGTGATGAATACCGTGTTGGTGATATTGGTGCTATTGGTTTTTCACCATCCAGTTTATAGGCGACTTTATTGCAAAGAAAGTAGATCATAGAAAATAAAATTCAATTATATGTATAATCAAATCAAAGGCTATTTAGTAGCTGTTCTTTCCGTTTTTATAGCAGCATGCGGCGGTGCCGACAAAAATAATAACGTAATTAAAGTAGGTGTACAATCTGGGCCGGAATTCGAAGTTGCTAAAACTGCGCAAAAGGTAGCCAAAGAAAAATACGGATTAGAAGTGGAGTTGGTGACATTTAACGATTACGTAATGCCTAATGAAGCGCTAAACCAAAAAGATATTGACGCGAACGTATTCCAAAACAAGCCATATTTAGATGTGCAAGCCGAGCAACGTGGTTACAAGTTTGCTATTTTAGGCAACACTTTTGTATTTCCATTGGCAGGATATTCGAAGAAAATCAAAAACATTAACGAATTGAAAGATGGCAGCACCATCACCATTCCAAATGATCCAACTAACTTAGGTAGGGCTTTATTGTTGTTGCAATCGGCGGGCTTGATTAAGTTGAAAGATGGCGTGGGGCTATTGCCAACCGCAAATGATATCGTGGCAAACCCAAAAAATTTGAAAATTCTAGAATTGGAAGCTCCACAGTTACCAAGAGTATTAGATGATCAGAATGTCACTATTGCAATCATTAACAACACTTTTGCTTCGCCAGTAGGTTTAGTCGCTAAAAGAGACGGTTTGTTTGTAGAGAATGAAAAATCGCCCTACGTGAACATTATCGTATCTAGAGAAGACAACAAAACAGACGAACGAATTAAGAAATTTGTACAGGCCTATCAATCTAATGAAGTAGCACAAACTGCTGAAAAGGAGTTTAAAGGTGGTGCTATCAAAGGTTGGTAGAATAGAGTTGTCGTCATTGAAAACTTCGTAAGTTTTAAAACTTACGAAGTTTAATACTTTTTATTTCAAAGGCAAGTGGATCTCTGCCAACATACACCTTGCGCTACCGCCACCATTTTGTTCAATAGTATAAATAGGCGCCGTCACAATTTTAGAAAAAGCAGACAGCGCTGTAATCTGTGTGCCATGCAGAACCTTTAATGCCTGCTCCGACATCACTAATAAACTTTCTCCGTCTTTGTTTTTTACTTCGAGCATATTTCCAGCGAAATGGTTCATTTGCTCAAAAGAAATATCGATTACGGTTTTATTGGTAGCTTTAAAGCTTTCTAGCACAGCAATTTTGTCTTCCGTGTATTTAATGCTGTCCAAACAAACTACCGCAAATTTTTCGCCAATACACATCATCACGTTGGTATGGTAAATAGGAAAACCGTTTTCATCTACTGCATGAAATGCAACCACTTCGTAACCACTTAGCATGGCGAAGTTTTCCAATACCTCTTTATCAGTTCGGACACTCAAACAAGCATAGGCAATTTTATTTACCCTATCCAACACCATGCTTCCAGTTCCTTCCAAAAACAAATGTTGTTGCTCAAAAAAGCTTAGATCTGTTAAATGACCAACTTCAAAAGTTTTTCCCAACTCATCAATAATATCTTTTCTACGCTCTTCTCTCCTGTTTGCTGAATGCATCGGGTATAGAAATACCGAACCATCTTCGTGAAATGAAACCCAATTGTTCGGGAAAATCGAATCAGGCGTTGCTGGCTCTAGCGTATCGCTAATTACAGTCACATCAACTCCGTTTTCTCTTAACACATCAACGAAGCCATCAAACTCTGCCAAAGCTTTTTGTTGTACGTTGCTTTGTTCGCTTGCTACCTGAAATTTATTGTCGCCCGCAGTTTGCTCGTTGAATTTAAAATCAACAGGGCGTATCATGAGTATATGTGAAGTTGTTTGCATCTTTTAAGTTGTAAGTTTTATGTTGTAGGTTTTAAGTTTTCTTGTAATATCGCTGTTAAACGCATTACTTAAAACTTATCACTTATTACTCAATTCATCTCTTAATAAAGGCAAGCTCATACAATGAAAACCGCCCCTGGCTCTAGATAACTCCGCCGATGGCATCAAAACCAGCGTATCTGTTAATGTATTCGCATCAACCTTTCCGCTTTCTAAGTCCTGAATTAAATCTTGAACTTTCACGATAGCAAAGCCCGCTTTTTTAAATGCCTCAACCGTTTTATCATTACGATCATAGCCTAAAACTACGCCTTCTTTCAAAGCCAGCAAGTTACAAGAGTCTGTCCATTGTTCCCTGCTATCGTAAGGAAAAGTGTTGCCGCCACTATAAATTACTTGTGTAGGCGTATTGCTGCCTAAATCGTTCCTGCTAATATCATCTAGCAAAGCCTCCACGTGCTCGAAATATTTAGGTTGACCCGGTTTGTCTTTGTGAAACTGAATAGCAGTAGTTGCTTCCAGTTTTTCAGGCTCTTTTAAGAAGTGAATAGGTTCAGTTGCATCATATGCCGGACTGTGCGCAATGCTATGCAAAATTACCCAAGTATCACGTTTAACCTGTGTAAAAACTGTATCTAAGTGCATGTAGTCACGCTTCGCAGGAATTTTAACAACCGTTACCTTTTCTACCACGTTATTCTCGAACAATAACTTAATTGCTTCGTTTGCACCCTCTTCCGATGTGCGCTCGCTTACGCCAATCAAAACATGGTTTTTGCTTACCATCATCACATCACCACCTTCCAAAGTAGTGCGAAAAGCAGGTTCATCTCCTGGTCTTAAAAAAATGCTGTGTCGGATCAGGAATTTCGATAACATTATCTTGGTATGCCGCAAAGAAGGGATGGTTAAAGAAAATGTAACGCATCAACATTGTTTCGCGAACACGAGCTTTTTTTAGCAGGTTTGTTAAGCAAAATGTGACTATTGATGGTTGTGCCTACGTCGCGAGTGAAAATTAAGTTGGGAACCGGAGCAAAAATCATCGTGTCATCGGCCATAGTACCCGAAATAAAAATTTCTGCCAGCTCTTTCGGATCGGTAGCAGTTAATTTCAACTGCAGTTTGTAAGTACATCCTTCTATGGCACAAACTGCGGCCGTTAATTTCTTCCGGATAGATTCATCAGCCAAAATATCTGCCAATAAATTCTGTAACTCCACCACATTTTCCGAGTTGTGGAAATTCGGATGATTAGGTTTATAAAATCCCCTATTTGCTTCTTCGCTATCTATTTCAGCCAGTCTTCCCTTAATCTTTTCCGGATCAAGGAAATACATCAACAATTTTGTATAATAATCGTATTCGTCTTTTCTAATCGTGTCTAAGTGTACAATATCCTCAAAAAGCCAATCTTGTGCTTTAGAAGGTACCACTTTGCCCAATCCACTATCAGGACTGTGCACCAATAACTTTCTCAATCTTCCAATTTCGGTAGTAACGCCTACTTTAAAAACGCTCTCAAACGGATTTTCCTGCATGTTCATATCATTTTGGTGTTGCCACAAAGCTATTCTTTTTTTCCAAAGTCGGGAAACCTCATGTCACAAGTCAGAAGATAAAATTTATAATGCTTTCCAAAAAATCTAATAAAATCATTATTTGTTTTATTACGAAATATTCGTAGATTTACGAAAAACAAAGACATGAAAAAGATCATTGTACTAGGTTTAAGCATTTGCACTGCCTCCGTCAGCTTTGCTCAGCAGGCAGAATTAGCCATTGCCAAAGCAAAATATACTTTCTCGCACGTGTTAGACACCAACAAAAGAGACAAACCTTATACAGAAGAGATGCTGCTAATTATTGGTAAAAACTCATCACTTTACACCAGCAATGTTAGGCTAGAACAACAAATCAATTTTAAAAAACATGTGGCAGAACAAATTAGAAATAATGGAGGTACACTTAACGGGGCTCAAATTATTTCGAACAGAAAACGACCAACTATCGAGACAGATTATTATATTTTCAATCAAGAAAACAAATTTTACACTGTCGAAAAATTGATGCGTGAATACTTAACAGAAGAAGAAATTCCAAAAATTGACTGGAAAATAAACAAAGACACGTTAACTTTCTCGGGCTTAAAATGTCAAAAAGCAACAGCCAATTTTAAAGGCAGAAATTGGATTGCTTGGTTTGCACCAGAACTTCCTTTTCCAAACGGCCCATGGAAATTAAACGGACTGCCAGGCCTAATTGTAGATGCTTATGACGAAAAGAAGGAAGTACAATTTAAATTTGCCGGCTTTGAAGCAGTAAAAGTTAATCCGATAGACCTTAAAAGCGCTACCGAGGATGAAAAAGCTTTAACTACTGCCATGATGGGCAATGAAATACGAATACCTGTAAAAGCACTGAAAGTAAGCGCACAAGAACTCAATAGATTAAAAAAAGCTAAAAATGACGATCCCTATGGTTTTGCAAAAGCGCAATTAGCGGGCACAGGAATGGAAGGTTTATTAAACATTACTAAGCAATCGTTTGGCAATAGGCCAGTTCCTACTGCGAGTCAATTTAATAACCCTATAGAACTAAAATAAGCAATTCTCTTTCGTTAAAAAGTGTTAAAATAGATTTTGTTTTTACGAATATTTCGTAGTTTTACGAAAACTTAATTGAATATAGTCAGCTAGAACGTTTACAGATATTAATAAACAAACAAATGAAAATTCTAAAACTTACATTAATTGCTGCCACCATCAGCACCGTTGCATTTGCTCAAAATGCGGATAAAGCTTTAGCCAGAGTAAGGTATACCTTCTCACATATGAGAGACACCACTCAAAGAGATAATTTCACTACCGAAAACATGCTATTGGTTATCGGTAAAAATGCTTCGGTATTCACCAGTTATGACAAAATTAACCGTGATATTGAAATGCGTAAACAACTGGAAGAGCAAATTAGAAGTCAGGCTGGCTCATCTAGCGGCATTAGCATCAACAGAACATCATCTAAGCCTGTTACTTCTATAGATTACTTCTATTTTGCAAATGAAAACAAATTCTTCACTAAAGAGCGTCTTATTAGCAATTATTTGATCGAAGAGAGTGCTCCAAAAATTAACTGGAAAATAAGTAAAGATACCACCAGTTTTTCGGGTGTAAAGTGCCAAAAAGCAACCACTTACTTTAAAGGAAGAAATTGGATTGCTTGGTTTGCCCCGGAGTTACCCTTCCAAAGTGGACCGTGGAAGTTAAATGGTTTGCCAGGACTTATCATCGAAGCTCACGACGAAAAAAACGAGGTTAAGTTTCAATTTGCCGGTATGGATAAAGTCGCCACAGAAGATCAACCTAAAACACAAGACCAAACTATTACATTTCCCAACGGAGGTACAGGAACGGTAAAAATTGCCGGTATGGATGGCATTACTTATCTAGGGACGGAAATTAAATTACCTACAGATGCGATAAAAACCACTCAAAAAGATCTCGACAAGTTAAAAGAAGCTAGAGACAAAGATCCTCAAGGGTTTATGAATGCGCAATTGGGCGCAAGGGGAATTAGTGGAAACTTTAGTAGAAACGTAACCATTGGCGCTCCATCTACTGGCACTAAAAAGCTCATTTTCAATAATCCGATAGAACTTCCGGAGAAGAAATAAACCAAACCAAACAAACTATTTAGGGCTTGCTGGCTGTTTCTGGCGAGCCTTCAACTCATACACATTCTGATGAACAAGCTATTTTTTATGCTCATTTTGCTGAGCTTAAGTTCTATCGCTGTGCTTGCACAAAAGCAAATTAAAGGTAAGGTTAAAGATGAAAAAGCTAAGCCGCTTCCTTCTGTCATGGTTAGTTTAAAAGACAAAGAAGGAAGCACGCTTGGTTTCGCTAGAACTAACGAAAAGGGTGATTTTGTGATCAGTACTGATGAAAATGGATCAGATTTCATCTTAGAGTTTAGCATTTTAGGCTTCGGAAAAAAAACTATCAACCTTACAGATTTTAACAAAACCAACGAAGTTACATTAGTAGAAAGTGAAATTAACCTTAAAACGGTAGAAGTAAAAAATCGCCCTAGATTAACTGCCAATGGTGACACCTTAAACTATACGACCTCGGATTTTTCAGACAAACAAGACCGTAGCATTGGCGATGTGCTGAAGAGAATGCCAGGTATAGAAGTAGCTGAAAACGGGAAAATTAGCTTTAATGGCAAAAACATTTCCAATATGTACATAGATGGAGATAATTTACTGGAAGATAGGTATGGCATTGGCACTAAAAGCATTCCACATGGTGCAGTAGATAAAGTTCAGGTGATTGAAAAAGATCAACCGATCAAAATGCTTCAGAAAAACAACACCAGCGATGATGTGGCACTAAATCTAGTAATTAAAGATGATGCCAGACTTAAAGTAATGGGCGAAGTTAAAGCAGGCTTAGGTGCTCCCGATAGATTTGATGGTAACGTAAATGCCATGTTGTTTAATAAAAAGGTAAAGTTCCTCAACAACCTAAAAGGTAACAATATCGGTATTGACCCTGGTTTAGACCTCGCTTCCTTTAATCCGTTGGCAAATGATAACACCAAACCTTCTAGCCTACTTTCGGCAGGAGCAGCGGGTGTTCCCACTCTACCGCAAAGCAGAACGTTACTTAACAAAGCCGGTCAAGCAAACTTGAACAACCTTTTTAAGTTTAAAAACGACCTACAATTAAGAGCGAATGTTTCTTACCTGTACGATGAACGTAAACAGATCTACAACAAATCATCAGAAACTAGGTTATCCGGAGAAACGATAAGCTATCAAGAAAACCAGGACAACTTCCTTAATCCACAAAAATTAAAAGGTCAATTCACTTTAAACGCAAATACAGATGATTATTATCTTAATAATGCTCTTGCTGTGGAGTATAATCCAACTCGCACAAATTCTAATGTATTTATCAATGGCATAGGTGCTTTTCAGTCATTAAAACAAAATATGTTTAGCTTGTCTAACGACTTGGGTTATCGCAAGAAATTAAAATCGGGCAATATTTTAAACTTATCATCATCTATTAACAGAAGCACCCAACCAGAAACATTAAATATCAAGCCAGGCTTAAACGAGGAAATCCTAAATAACGGAACACCTTACACAGCTTTAAATCAGTACTTAGATTTACCAACCTTTTACACCAACAACTTTGCATCGATGGCTCTCCCAAAAGGAAATTTCGTGCAAACGTATAAAGCTGGTTTCTTAATTCAACAACAAAATCTATCTACAGATTTAACCAAATTGCAAAATAATGGCAGTAGTGAGCTTGCTGCGCCTGACGCATTAAATGATTTAAATTGGCTGCGTTCGAGATTGTACTTAGAGAACAGCTACGAGTACACTACCGACAAAATAACTGCTACCGTAAGACTACCTTTGAGCTACAACAGTATTAATTACGATGATGCGAACCACAACGTGGATAAAAGTCTTAATCGTTTTTTTGTAAATCCAGCGGTAAGCTTCAAGTATCAAACTAGTCCAGAAAATTACGTAACAGCAGCCTATGGTTTTAGAAATAATTTAGGCACCATAGACGATGTTTTTAGCGGTACAGTTTTACGCAACTATCGTTCTCTTTTCGCAAACGATGCACCGATATCAGAAAATTCTTCGCACTCGTTTTCTGGATCCTTCAACTTTCGCAAAGCGATTGAAATGATTTTTGGTAACATTAGCTTGAACTACAGCACCACCAACCTCAATACCATTTCTTCGTCTATACTTACAGACAATACGCAACAACGTATTGTGCTTCCACTGGCAAACCAAGCAAAAAACTTTGGCCTAAACTCTGGTCTTAGTAAATACTTATTTGCTCTAAAAAGCACTGTAAGCGCAGGTTTTGCTTATTCGCACAGCCAGTTTCAACAGCTACAAAACAACCAATTGTTGCCTTTCGAAAGTGACAATTTTATCTATAAAGGCGGCATTGAAGCAAAGCTTACCAAATTCATAAATTTTACTTACACTGGCACCTTTACCAACAGTAAAAACAATACCGCTGGAACCGGAATAAGTACCAATTATCAACAATTAAGACAACAATCTGGCTTAGCATTAACCATGCTCAAATCGGTATTCTTGAATTTTTCTGCAGAACATATTTTCACAAAGCAATCTAGTCAGCCAGACTTAAAATACTTGTTCGCAGATTTTAACATCAGGTATAAAATATTGAAATTAAAAACCGATTTAGAGTTTGGTGTAACCAATTTAGCTAACGTGAAGAAATTTGAGGCAATAAATGTCACTGCCAACTCGCTAACTGTAGGAACTTATCAAATTCCGGGACGAGTGGCCATGTTTAGAGCTACGTTTAATTACTAAATAATAAGATGATTAGAAAAATTTTTTCGCTCCAATAATAATCTTCTTAAAACGAAGTTTATATATACGAGAGCGTTAATTTTAACAAAGCGGAAGTAGACTGGATTGGTCACTTCCGCTTTTCCTTTTTTAATGCTTAAACTGTTACAAAAACTTATTTCTACTTTCTATTATAAAATTGAAAAACGATGATTGATCATATCAAAATTTTAAACACCGAAATCTTAAGCGATAACTGGTATATACTTAATAAAGTAACCTACGAATTTACCAGACCCGATGGCAGCAAACAAACACAAAACCGAGAAGCTTACGATAGAGGGAATGGCGCTACCATCCTACTCTACAACGTAGCGCAAAAGTCGATCATCCTCACCAGACAGTTCCGTTTACCTACCTACCTTAATGGAAATCCTTCTGGCATGTTGATAGAGGCCTGTGCGGGCTTATTAGATAAAGACAATGCGGAGGACTGCATTAAACGTGAAACGGAAGAAGAAACAGGCTACAAAATAACCGATGTCCGTAAGATATTTGAGGCGTATATGTCGCCAGGATCAGTAACTGAAATTGTCTATTTTTTTATTGCAGCTTATGATAAAAGCATGAAAGTAAACGATGGCGGAGGCTTGGCTCACGAAGAAGAACACATCGAAGTGTTAGAACTGGATTTCGAGAAAGCATTGCAAATGATTGACAACGGCGAGATTAAAGACGCTAAAACCATAATGCTGATACAGTACTTACGCTTAAAAAACATCCTATAAAAAAAGAGAGCTGAATTACAACTCAGCTCTCTTTTTCATCTCTATGTGTATTTGAGGTCTACTATCGCTTTTAATTACATTTATTTGCTGAATATCGTCTGGGTTGAGGTTTTTAAGATCTTTAATTGGTGATGGTTTTCCATTGACCAAAAACTCGATTTTCTCATTTGCCGCACTGTCAACCAGTTTAAAAGATTTAATTGAAACTACTTTTGTTTTTTCCGCATTCTTAAATTTGTCATCGTCAAATTTAGCAGTAGCTGTATAGGTTAACATGATTTTTTTTGCTTCAGCGATTTTGGCAGTATCAATTCCATTTTGTCTGTAAACTAACACTTTATTCACTTTCCCATTCGCTATTGGCTGGCTAACATTAGAGAATAAATTTACTTTTTCTTTCATCGAAGACATGATCTCTGCCAACTCGCCCGAAGTTAATTTACCTGTAGCTGCACTATCTCTTTTAATGAAAACCGTATTCACAACGTGATCAAACTTAAAAACAGTATCCGATTTCTTTTCAATTTCTTGAGCTCTTGCTCTTGTTACCGTATTGTGCTTTACCTTTTTTACAGGAGCAATATTTTTCGGTTTCTCTTCCTCAACAGCTAATTGGGGGATAATTTTTGCTAACTGTGGTAAATGTGCTTTTACTTCTTTCTTAGAAACGGTGAAAGCCAAAGTAGTTAGTAACAAAACAGGTAAAGCCAATGCATATCTACTTAAAGTTAAACGAGAAGAACGCTTTACGTTCATCATTTGGATACGTTTCTTTAAATCAGAAAGGTTAAAATTATTTACAATGGTAACAGAAGTATTTAATTGCCCAACCCCTAACAAACTGTATTGGTAAGTTTTTCTGTCCATGCCTTTTCTTAATATTTTTTGATCGGTGATGAACTCTAAATTTTCCTTCACTGCTTTCTTCATTAACCAAACACCTGGATTAAACCAGTAAAAAACCACGCTCAGTTCGGCTAAAATAATATCGATAGAATGCCATTGTTTTACATGAACCGTTTCGTGCGCTAAAATGGTATCCAGTTCCTTCTCGTTATGCAAGCTCGGGTTAACATAAATGGTTTGCCAAAAAGAAAACGGACTAACGCTTTCATCTAAAGTTCTTACCTTGTAGTTGGCAACCGTATTTGGATTAGATTTTTTGTGGATTTTGTAAAGTGAGATAAATTGTATGGCCAATCTAACAGTCATCAGCAATACACCTAAATAAAACAATCCACTTAAAATTGGCCAATTATTGATAAAAAACCCAGACGGCACCAAAGTTGAAGCTTTCTGATTAAGCTCTGGCAAATAGGTAACCACCGCATTGCTCACTTCTTGCTTATGGAAGAATTCTGTTAAATCTATGAATGGATAGGCCGTGGAAAAAACAATCCCCAATGCTAAAAAACAACGATTTAATACATAGAAAGTTAATCTACGTAATACCAGATAATAGGTGGCTGCAAACAGCAACAGCACCAAATTTATCTTTAACAGAATAATAAAAAGATGTGGCATATCTATTTATCTTCAGGTTTCTCAATCAGGTCAATTATCTCTTTTAATTCTGCTGCACTTATCTTTTTATCTTTCGCAAAAAACGCTACCAATTCTTTGTAAGAACTTTGGAAATAATCGTTCACAAAACCACTCATAAAGCGTTTTTTATAATCGGTTTCTTTTACTTTTGCACTATAACGAATGGCATTAGCATAGCGTTCACCCTTTAAGAAACCTTTACGCTCTAAGTTTTTAACCGTCGATGCAACCGTAGTATAAGGTGCTTTGGGTTCGGGCATCGCATCCATAAACTCCTTGATAAATCCAGGACCTACTTGCCAAATAGCTAGCATAGCTTCTTCTTCTTGTTGTGTTAACTTCTCCATCAATCAATTACGAAATAATCGTAAATATACGAAAGTAGCTGATTAATAACCAAGAGTTATGAAGTTAAATTTTGTTAAGAGTTTCGAGGTGCTTTTTTAGAGGTAAAATTATTTTTTGAAGCGCAGTTTTGCTACAAGAAACAAAGGAAAGTTCCGCCATTCGCTACAATTTTTTTGTTTTCGATACCGATAAAAATCGATACGAGTTAGGCTCAGCAATACAAAAAAGATTTCCGCTACTGTTGGGGTAGGAAGCACTTTTCTTGCTACTATTTAACTGACAAATAGCATACACATATTCCATTCTAAGCAAATACGCCTTACCCGTTACTTATCTTAGTACGTACATTTAAATGTTGGCAGGGACGCCAACACGAGAGCGTCCAACTTTGGCGTCCCCGCCAACGTGTTTAAACCACTGGACGTAAAAAAGTCCTTTGGGCACTTTCTAAAAGAGGAAATTAAAACCGACAATTAACCTCTCTGGCTTCGCCATCTCTCCAGAGGAATAGAGAAATTATATGATTAAGCAACTTTGTAATTCTCTCCCTTTGGGAGAGATGCCCGTCGGGCAGAGAGGGCTTTACTTAAAAATAAAACTCCGATTATCCTTTTTCCAGTCTGGACCAACAACCGTATTTAACCAAAACGGTTTTTTTAGCGCTGTTTTCTTTTGCCAAATACCATCCGATAATTGTAGATCATTACCCATTTTTACGAAACCAGTAATTAAAGTACCGCCGTCTAGTTGGTTGTTTTCAATCTTTAGATTCTTTGGTTCGTCTTGGCTTATCAACAATGTGTTTGGATTAATTACATAGTTATTTGTAATCGTCACTCCATTTGGAGCCACAGTTCTTTTGTCGTCTTTGCCTGCGCCTAAAACAAATGCCTCTTTACTACTTACAATAATGTTATTTTGAATATCAGCATTTTTAACCTGCCAATAATCGTTCAAAGCTGGATTTTGGTAAGCGTTCATCACTGAAATTGCAGAACGCAATGTTCTTCCCGAAATCTTGTAAAGGTAATTACCATGTACTTTTTGATTTTCGCCAATAATTCTAACTCCACCGGTATTGGTCAAATTATTTCCTATGAAGTAATTATTACTAACCTCAGAGTTATTTCCGTGCCTGAAAGTTACCGTACCAGCACACTCATAAAATAAATTGTTAAGGATTCGGTTATAACCAGATTTAATTGAAATGATTTCTATCTCACCATTACACTTATCGAATATATTGTTTTCTACAGTAGTGTACGAGTCGTTCATAGAATAAGTACTAGTACCAATGCGAATGGTTTCACCTCCATTATTCTCTAAATCTGGTCGTGGACCGAAATAATTGTGATCTATTTGATGATAGTTTGGTTTATCATCCAACCCAAACCACTAAAGTTGTGCCTTGATGTGTTTTACCCGAAATAGAGCAATGATCTACGCGATTTCTTTTTCCATATAAAGACACCCATTTATAGTCAACAGTTTTATCGTTTGGATTATAGTTTTCTATACTCGTATTCGTTAAACGGCTGTTTGATGTATTTTTAGTAAAAATGACTACATCTTCCTTTAAAGAAAAGCCATTTTTAAAAGACAGCCCGTCTACCACCAACCACTCGCCATCAATTTTAAGGTTCGAATTTCCTGTTAGCACTACTTGCCCTTTTGTTTCTGCCACCAAAGTAATCGGATTTTCTGCTGTTCCTTTAGCCTTAAAATTGATCAGCTGGCTTTTCCATTCTCCCAACTTTCATCACCACTTTGTCGCCTGGTGCCAAAGTCAATGCGTTTAGTTCTGCTGCATTTGCTACCGTGTATGTTTTAGCACCAATCGCATTTACCTGTACCTGTAACTTTTGGCTCAAGCTATTAGCTTCTATTGCTTTTGCGCAACTGCTATATTGAAGACCACATATCAATACTAAACCGGCATAAAAATTCAATTTCATTTTAAATATCATTAATATAGATCGTCATAAAAAACGAGGGCTTCATCATAAGTTGTTGCTAATCCGGTTGAGGTTACTGCCGAACTAATATCTACCACACCAGTCCAAGGAGCTACTACCCCATCGTAAGCACTCCAACATCTGTAAACCACATTGTTGGCCACATTAACTAGGTTATTTGCCCCGTACAAAATTTTAGAACCATCCAAGCCTAACTTAGTAGACATGATGGTTCTTTTTTGAGTTACCGTTCCAGTACCTAAAGTTGTAGCATCTGCGACGCTGATTAAATGCGTGCGCCCGGTTGGGTTAAAACCACTACTATGGAACGCAAAAGCATATCGAGTACTTTGATTCCCTACCGTAGCATAGTTGAAATTATTTTTCGTTACCAAAAAACTAGTTCCAAAAGTTTCGTCTCCAGGATTTACATCATTAAAAACTGGCACTTCTACAAAGATTGGATTTACCGCCGTTGTGCCCGAGGTGGTAGTTACCATATAAGTTCCCGTCGAATTAAAAGTATTACCATATACTACGCCATGTGTAGAATTATCGCCTCTAAATCTGATGAACGAACCTGAACAATCAGTAAAAGTATTCTCAATAACTTTTAATCTCTTAACGCCAAATGCACCGTAAATCATATGAGCAGTTGAACCTATCCCTATTTTAGAAAACTGACTTTGCCTAATAATGATATTGTTTGATGTTTCATAGTGTGCACCAACTGCACCATAAAACAAATTAGGCATATCCTCAAAACGACAATAAGCCACCGTAATATTTGGACTACGTTGAATTACCAAGGCATATTCACTTACTGCTCCAGTAAATTTTAATCTGTGGATTAAGATATTTTGGCAATTATTTAAAGACATCAGTTTTGCTATTGAACCTGTAAGTACCGCAGCACCAACAGAATTTGCTTTCAATTGAAGTCTTTTAGTTGCACTTCCAATGTTAGACAGAGTGATGGTAGAACTGATATTATAAGTTCCATCGTCAAAAACCACATCTACGTGGTTAGCTTGCAGCATGGTTTGTATGTTAGACCAAAACGCAGTATTGAATACTGTTGCTGGTGTTACATTTACTACGGTAGCAGTTGCTTCTACCTGAACTTCTCTTTGAGCTTTTGGCGTAACGATCTCTTCCTTTTTCTCCACTACAGCATCTTTTTTACAAGAAAACAGCGTTACAATAAGCAAAGACATTAATACATATCTTTTCATTGTATGGAATAATTAAATGTTTAACCTATAAACTTGCGCCCACACCTCCTACAGCTTTTGATTTCGACGAAAGCTCGGAACCATCCTTTAAATTAAAATTGAAATCTTTGATATTGGTAAATTCAGGTTTGATAGCAAAAATACCTTTACCAAGCGCCTTGTTGTAATACATATCTACTTTTCCCGAATTATAAAAATTACAGTTGTCAACCAAAATATCATCCCAACGGAATTCTCTAAATTCTATGGATCTTCCACCCTGACCGCTATTCACGAAATTGCTATTCAACACTCTTGCATATTGTGCGCCCAACAAACGAATAGCAGAACCTTGCTCTCTATTATCCACTTCGTTGACGGTACAATTCTCGATAGTCACAAATGGACCTAAGGTACTTTCATCGTTACCACCACGATACACGTTGATTGCACTGCCTAAAATATTTGTAAATACGCAATTCTTAACTACTGTATACTCTGCCCCATAAATACCCTTATCATCTCTTTCCTCAGCTAAGTTGATACCTGTTCCCGATATGTTTCTGAACAATGAGTTGGTGATCACCAAGCTATCTGCTAAAGTCGATTTACTTCCTTTGAAACCTGCGAAAGACCCTTCGTTATAATCGTAGAACTCACAAGCATCAATAAATGCTTTGTAAGGTTTATTCATTGGAGCTTCAGTTGAACGGATACCGCAGCGGACATCACCAGCACTACCATAAGCGCCTTTAAATGCAATTCCGCTCACTTTTACACTTGCGCCGTTATCAATAGTTATGAAAGCCGACAAAGTTTTACTACTAGCGTTTACAAAAATTGGCTTGCTTTTTAATCTAGCCGCAGCTCTAATTGTAATCGATTTGCCTACCACAATTTCATCTTCAACACTGTAAAGACCCGTATCGCTTAATTCGATGATATCTCCATCGATTAATTTATCAATTACTTGTTGGATGCTGATACTCTCTTTCGCTGAAAGTTTTACAATTTTAGGCTGTGTATTGACTGCTTTCACTTCTTGTTTGTACCAAACTGCACCCACATCCTTTTTCTGCACAAACTTCATTTTTTTCAAGGGCGCACCGTAATCTGCCAAGTAAGGAAACGAAATTCCATTAATAGTTATGTTCGACGGTTTCTTACTTATGAAACCTTCCTGTGCTGGAAGGCTAGATTGAACAGCATTATCTTTGATCGTAATACCTCCGTCTTTGTTTTCATCTACATACAACGCTTTTACTGGCTGAACCAACAAGTTTTTAGCGAATACCACATTTTGAGGCGACAAAGTACGTTCTGAATCTTTTCCAGTTCCGAATAACGATGGCTCACAATTAATGAAGGTGTTACTTTCAATTTTAGCATCAACTACTTGATAATAACGATTGATCAATGAATTTGGAACACCATTCATTACTGCCAATGGCGAACGAAAAGCGGTTCCTTTTAGATCTTTAAATACATTATCGAAAACCTCGTGACCTGGATTAATTACCCTTACTCCTCCGGTAAATGGTTTATTATTTCCTAAAAACAGGTTGCCTTGTACTACATTTTTAGAACCATGCCTCAAAACCAAACTTCCTTCACATTCTAAAAAGGTATTGAAACTGATGTTATTTTCCCCTGATTTGATGGAAACGATTTCTACCTCACCATTACATCTTTCGAAAAGATTATGTACAATTTGTGTTTTCGATGCTGTTAAAGAATACCTAGAAACGCCAATACGAATAGTTTCGCCCCCATTAGAGCCAAAACGCTGACGGCCATTGAAATAATTCGAATCAATGCTGTGGTAGTTTTGTTGACTACGCTCATCGTTTAATTCAGCGATAATTACTGGGCCAGCATTTAATTTATTGGTAAATGTACAGTGGTCTACACGATTATTTTTACCCCAAAGCACCACCCACGAATCTCCTTTAAAACGCTCTGGTTGACTAAATTCTTCAACTACGAATTGGGTGACGCGGCAGTTGTTCGCCAAATTATTATTATCTATCCTAAAGTTAATAACATGATCTTTAGGACTGTAACCATTCTTGAAATGTAGATCTTTGATAAAAACATACTCGCCTCCTATTTTCAGGTTCGATTTTCCAGAAATCTCTACCTTATCGCCAGTTTCTGGTTTTACCCAAATAGGTTTTTCTTTAGTGCCCTTGCCAGATATGACCAATTGAACATCAGTCCATACTTTATTTTTGAGCAAGATTACATCGCCAGGTTTGGCTTTTGCCGCCGCCAATTTTAATTCTTGAGGTGTGCTCACCAAAATATCAGCTGCATTAGCTAAAGAAGCCGTTAGGAAAATAGCTAGAAAAGAGATACGGAATTTCATCAAATATGGTTAATCGTTTAAACTGGTTATCTGTTTTCCCGCTGATATTCGCGGATTTTATACGCTGATTTTGGATCTTGATTATTGGTTATTGGCTATTCTGTTAAACTGATCCTTAACTCCTCACCACTATCTCCTAACTACTAATACCTAACACCTGTAAAAAATGCTGTCGTCTCGATTGGAAGAAGAAATAAAACAAGCACATTTTTCTCCTTTTTTATTCCCACCGAAACGACAAATCATTTTACATATAAACCAAAAAAGCTTTATTTCTGAATATAGATATCAAATTTTATAGTAGAATTACCTACGGGCGTTCCAACCATAACTTCTTTAACATGAATGATAGCAAATTTTGAAGCATTCGGGTTGCCTATATCAGGAATTTTCACCGCAATTAAATTCGAACCAGTATTGGTATTAAAAAGACTTGCGCTTGTTGAATTGGCATCGTACCTAGGCCCGCTACTGCTAATAGTTAAACCGTTAAGTCTAGAGGCTAAATCATCTAAGTTCCCATTCGCAAAATCATCATAAATTGATTTCTCTGCAGCTACACTAGATAAAAGCACCCTAAATCTGGTTGCTCTGAATTCGGCCGCTGGTCTAGAAAGCACCCATGAAGCTCCATTACATCTAAAGTTTGATGCTACGTTAGTGGTATTAGTTGGTGCATAGAATGTAGGTCCGTTACCAGTTCCATAGAATAAAAATGCCATGGTAAGTTCACTTACATTCAATTCGCAATTACCTCCGGTTGTGCCATTAGAGTCGAAGAAAATGGTAGCTGTTCCAGCTGTTTGCGCCGTCATGGTTACATCCCTGTACAATTTGCTTAAATACGTTACGCTAATTGGGATAATTAATTCGGACTGTAAATCTTCTGTATCAACCGCTATAATTTTCACATGTTCAGCTCGCATTGCAAAACTATAAGCGCCGTTATAACTGTAAGTTTTTACACCGTTTAAATTATTAACTGTTCCCAAAAGCTGATAAGTTCCATTTCGGTCATCGTAGATATCTACTTTTTTCAATCCAGTTATCGACGTAATTTGACCTGCGACTGAAGTAGCTGTGGTAGCGATACTGCTTGGGAACGACTTAAATGTTGGCTTGAATATAGACACATCAACCGGCATATCTATAATGAGTTCATTAACTTGATCATAGATATCAATTGCTCTTACCTTAATATGTTGAGCTGCCTTACGATAATTGTAAGCATAATTCAATGCATATTCTTTAACGTTTGCAATTCCAGTGATGCTATTTGCCAAAACATAAGTGTTCTCGGTTTGGTAATCGTCTAAAATATCAACCTGCTTAATACCATATGCTGATTTGATGGTACCTACAATTGCAGTTGGGTTACCGTTTAAATCTGCATTGATGCTAGTTGGAAAAGTACTGAACTGAGGCAATGCAGGATCGAAATAGACGATTGGCACAAAACCTTCCAAAGAGCTGTTATTGCCTTGCTTAACCAAAACCTTCACTCCTTTTACTGTACTCATGTTATTTACCGGGAAAGCCGTTATCGGGATCACCAACTCATAGGTAGGAGAAATAACCCCTTTATTATCTGTGACATGAATTAATGAATCTGGCTTATCACTGCGTTGCAAATAAGCGTATACAAACTTTACACCTTCTGCTGCGGCAATGTTACTTTTCAGTTCACTACCTAAATCGAAAATCTTTGTAGCTCTGTTAAAAGTGTGCTCCTTTGCCTCAACAGTTCCGTCTCCAACATCAGAAAATTCGTTTTTCTTACACCCAGCTATGATCACTATGGCCAAGCAGCAAAGCAATAATGGTTTTAGGATTTTTTTCATCTGTTTAGTTTTAGTATCCTGGATTTTGTGGAATGGTTATTTCTGTATTGGTATCGATTTCTCGTTGTGGTATTGGTAACAACAGTTTATTGGTATTGATATTGGCTTGTAGAACAGCCAAAGGAATTACCGGGTTAAACCTGCCATAATATGCAGCATATTCTGCATCGTAATGTGCTCGCATTGTAGCTACTGCCTGACCAAATCTTATCAAATCGAACAGCCGTTGGTTCTCAAAGGCAAACTCTAAACGACGTTCTTTTAGCAATGCCGTTTGGAAATCTGCCGCACTTTCAATTGCACCAGTACCCGCAGATGGGTATTTGTAGAAAGCAGAAGTAAAACTTCCAGTGGTGTAATTTCCAGCACCAGCACGTTCTCTAATTTGGTTAATTAAGCCCACCGAACTACCGGCAGCTCCATCATAGCCTTGCGCTTCGGCTTTCATCAACAATACGTCCGAAAAACGCAATACCGTAAAGTCATTTTCAGCATCACCAGCTACTACCACTTTAGAGAAAAATTTATTCACGTAGTAAGGTGTTGTACTATTGGCATACACCGCTACGGTTACGCCTCTACGAGCGTCAGAAAAGGTAGCATTATTGGTAATGAAGGCGCCGTAAATACTTGTGGTTGGATAATTAAATCCATTTCCATCACCATTGATAACCGCATCGCCACTACTTGCTGGAGCAAACATATTTGCCATTGGATTACCCAAGCCAACTAAACCAGCTTTGTAACGCACCGCAAATAAAATCTCTCTATTCATTTCGTTGTTGATAGCGAATACACGAGCAAAACTACTTTCTAAACCATAACCACTATTTGCGATAACATCGTCCAATAAGGTTAGTGCATCAGCAGTACGGGGAACCGGCAAAGTCAAATAAACTTTAGCTAAAAGTGCCTTTGCCGACCATGAATTTGCACGTCCTAAGTCTGTAGATGTGATTTGACTGTAAGGTTTGGTATTTGCTAAGTCTACCGCTGCTTCCAAATCCTTGGTGATTAAATTGTAGGTATCATCTACTGATGAACGATTAACTTTACGAGCTTGCGCAGCCTCCAAAGGTTCGGTTACGATAAATACTCCGCCAAATAAACGCACCAAGTTAAAATAATGGTAAGCTCTGATAAATAATGCCTGGCCTACCAGTTCATCGCGTTGCGCTTCAGTAACATCCGCCGTAGGCGTGCCAAACACCAATTGATTGTTTCGATAACTTACGCCTAAACTTCTCAATACATAATTTACATTACGGATGTTCTTGTAGGTAGCCAACCAATAGTTATAAATCTGCTGATGCTGAGGACCAGCGGTGTAAAGGTTGAGTACATTAAGCTCCATATTTACGTTTGTGGTACTATTCACCGAACGTTGGCGGGCATTATCTGACCTTAATTCTGTAAACTGCCATTCATTGATTAGTGGCTCTTGCATGCCGTTGTAGCATCCAGATAGGGCAACACTCACCTCTTTATAATTTTTGTAGAAATTTTTTGCGGCTTCGTTAGATACTGGCTCTACATCTATTAGTTTCTTACACGATGTAAGGGCAGCCGCCAATGATACCATAATAATGAAGCGAGTTGAAAATCTTTTTATTTGTTCCATGATTTGATGGTATTAAAAATTAAAGTCTAGACCAAAAGTGTAAGTACGGTTAACGGGGAAACCACCTCTTTGATAACCCGCCACCACTGGCGAAGCGTACGAAGCAGTAGTTAGCCGAGCTTCTGGATTAATGCCCCTATAAGAACTTCCGGTAATGAAAAACACGTTATCTACCGATGCATAAAGCCTTAAACTAGAAACATTAAACTTTTTAAGTGCTTTAGCGGGCAAAGTATAACCCACAATGATATTTCTTAAATAGGCGTAAGTTGCGCTCTCCACTCCATAGTCGGTCAATAATAAATCTGCGGCAATACCATTGGTAAAATAAGGTGTTTTACCATCACCAGGATTGGCTGGACTAACCCACCTGTTTTTGATATAGCGTTCATTTTGTCGCTTCGATTCGTTATAGAATAAATCACCATTAATTAATTGACCACCTTGCGAACCTTGCATCAAGATATTTAAATCAAACTTTTTATATCTGATGGTATTGGTTATACCCCAAGTAAAATCTGGAAATGGATTTCCCATGATTACGCGGTCATTCAAATCAATTTTATTATCGCCGTTAATGTCTTTAAGCTTCACCCCACCTTCTCTGTAATAGCTTTGCAAAATGGAGGTTTGTCCTCCAGCTACGGCTGCATCAGCATCGGCTTGCGAAAGCCAAACACCATCGGTTTTGTATCCGAAGAACTGTACGTACGGCTGGCCAACGATGGAGGCATAAATCTCGCTCCGTTCGCCGTAATTGAACAAATAAGGCTCATCGCCACCTAATTTTAAAAGTTTATTTCTGTTTGCGGCAACATTAAGCGAAGTTGTCCAGTTAAAATTTTTATTGCTGATATTGTTTGATGTAAGCTCAACCTCGAAACCGTGGTTTCTGATCTTACCGTTATTGGTCCAGAAAGAATCAGAACCGGCGATAGCTTGCTGCGCCTGTTGCAACAACAAATTGTCGGTGATGGCACGATAGTACTCTAAACTTAATTGAATTTTATTCCTGAACAAGCCCACATCTAAGCCAATGTTAGTAGATTTGGTAGTTTCCCAAGTAATGTTTGGCCCAAAAGTTACCAAGTTATTTGGCGATTGACCAGGACTAACCTGACCTGTACCTTCGCCAAATACATAATTAGATCTGAACAATAAATCTAAATACGAGAACGGCGTAATACGATTATTACCAGTTTCACCATAACTTGCTCTAAGTTTCAAGCTTTCCAACCATTTTTTAGAGCCCTTCATGAACGATTCTGATGCAATGTTCCAACCAGCAGAAAATGCAGGAAACCAACCTCTTCTATTACCCGGACCAAAAATAGAGCTTTCATCGGTACGTAAACTTGCAGTTGCGATATATTTACCCTGATAATCGTAATTGATACGTCCTAAGTAAGATATTAACCCTGTTTTTACATTTACAGGAATAGCTGGCGCCTGATCGAAATAAGCAGCTTGATTTAAGGTAGAAAAATCATCCGAAGGGAAGTTATAACCTATTTGCTGCGAACCCTTTACCGAATTGCTCTGCATGGTAAAACCTAACAAACCTTTAAAATTATGGTCGCCAAAGCTCTTTGTATAATTCATGGTGTTTTCCCACAAAATATCTACCGTAGTTCCGGTAGTGATTGTTGCTTGGTTTACATCACCATCCTTACGGGCTTCGCTCCTAATGAAATTTCTATCTTCTCGAGCTAAATAATAGGCACCTACAGAACTTTTAAAAGAAAGATTTTTATTCGGATTATAAGTTAAATCAGTTCCGGATTGGAAGCGATAGCTTTCTTGGAACCTATCTTCTCGCTCTGCGTGAGACAAAGGTGTATTGTTAGTAGAAGAAAATGGCGAAACTGCCCCAGTACTTTGCCAAAATGAACCATCGGGCATGGTACCAGCATAAGTTAAATTCGTAAAATGGCGTGCCTGCGCCCAATCTCCCGATCTTAGATTTGCCCACTGTGCATTCTGATTAACAAATGCAGAGGTAAATGCTGAGTGAAAAACTGGCAAAAATGAAGGAAACCTGTAATAATTAGTAAAGTTTTCGGATGGACGTTGAATTTTAGTGTATGTTGGATTAATGTTTACATTTAACATCAATTTTGGTGAAAGATTGATATCCAATTTCACACGGATATTCCCTTTATTATTCTCGCTATCTTTCATTACGCCTTGGTCTTGCTGCAAGTTTCCAGAAACATAATATCTTAGATCTTTTTTACCGCCAGCCACATTCAGCTGTAAGTTATAGATCCCAGCATTTCGCAATGATTCTTCTTGCCAATCCGTTGGCGAACCACTAATTTGATTTTCGATAATATAAGCTGCCCTTTCATTAGCATTGATGAGATTTTTAGAGGTTGCTGGCACACTTGGATCGTTCTCTCTCAATTTAGCCTCTGCAAATAGTAATTCTGTATATTGCGAAGTGGTTAAGATTGGGTAAACTTCATAAGCTTCCTTCAGCCCATAAAATGATTTCACAGAGAATTTAGGCTTATCTGCGGTTCCTTTTTTGGTAGTAACCAAGATTACACCATTAGCTCCTCTAGAGCCATAAATGGCCGAAGAAGCTGCATCTTTTAGCACTTCAATTGATTCAACATCGTACGGATTAATGAAAGCTAGACCATCTGCTATCGGATGTCCATCCACAACCACCAACGGCTCTGCGTTGGCATTGATAGAACTTGCGCCACGTACACGCAAAGTAGGATCAGCGCCCGCCTCGGAAGTGTTATTTTGAACCGTTAAGCCAGCAATTTTACCAATTAAAGCATTATCTAACCTCGAAGTTGGAATTTCATCCAAGTTTTTATTTTCCAATTTACTTACGGCAGAACTTACGGTAGATTTTTTCTGGGTACCGTAGCCAACTACTATAACCTCATTCATGGCATTCACGTCGTCTACCAAGGTTACGTTAATGGTAGTAGCATTAGCTACGCCTTGTAAATGGGTTTTATAACCAATTGATTTAAATTCTAATATTTTTCCTTTCTGAACAGAGATTTCATACTCTCCTTTCTCGTTGGTAGAAACTCCTTTGTTGGTGTCTTTAATGACTACAGATACACCCGGAATACCCTGTCCATCTTCAGATTTAACAACGCCCTTAATTTTTACAGTCTGCGCACTTACTCCAAAAGAAATTAGGCAAACTAGAAAAAAAACAACGCTGCTAACGCGATTTTTTAATGTCATAGCAAATCAGTTTATATATTGGTTAGGTTCGTTGCAATCTTACAATCACAACTTAAAATTGGTTTACCAAAAATTGGTAGACCAAATATATCATTAATATTTGTAATCAAAAAAAATAGTAGAACTATTTGAAAAAATATTCAGAAGTAATTAAAACGGCGATTTTGCCTAAACGAAGAAGTTCTATTATTTGGTTGTTTTTGTTCACTAGTTCATTGGTTAACTAGTTTGTTCGGTTATTTGGTTATTGGTTTTTGATCATTAATTAAAAAAGGGATGCTCCTTAAGATATCCTTTTAGAACATCCCTTTTTTAGAGTTATCAATCACTATTTGATGCAAAACCTAAACATCTTTTAGCGTATTTTTATTTATGATTAAGAGAATGCTAAACCACCGTTGATATCGATGTTATTTCCTGTTAGGAAGCTCGACTCATCAGAAGCCAAGTAAGCTACTACATCAGCAACTTCTTTAGCATCACCTTCTCTTTTTAAAGCGGTGGCATTAGCTACGTTAGTTCTAACTTCAGATTTAGTGAAAGTATCATGGAAAGTAGTAGCAATCATACCTGGTGCCAAAGCATTTACACGAATACCTTTTGGACCAAATTCTTTAGCTAGTGCTCTAGTGTAAGTCATTACGGCACCTTTAGACGTAGCATAAGCACTTGCGCCCGGGCCACCACCATCTCTAGCTGCTAACGAAGAAAAGTTAACAATTGAAGAACCTGCTGGCATAAACGGAGAAACCGCTTTAACTGCCAAGAACACTGATTTTAAGTTTACGTTCATTACGAAATCCCAAAAATCTTCGTCCATTTCTGCCGTTGTTTTACGAGCAACCAAACCGCCAACAACGTTTACCAACACATTGATTTCATTTCCAAAAGCTTTTCTAGCTTCTGCAACTAAAGCCTCAACTTCAGCAGCTTTAGTCATGTCTGCTTGTACAACAATACCTTCGCCACCTGCTTCTTGAATTAACTTTAAGGTTTCGTCGGCCTGTTCCTTACTATCAAAATAGTTTACCACTACTTTAGCTCCTTCTTTTGCCAATTGTAATGAAACGGCTCTACCTATGTCTCTAGCACCTCCAGAAACTATCGCAACTTTGTTTTTTAAACGCATAATCCTATTGTTATTTAATTTTTTTTATAAGTCTTTTAATTTTATCAATGATTGCTACACCACCGATAGCTATTTTCTGTGTCTCAACCAAACTGCACATTATTTTTTCGATGATATGTATTTGATACACAACCATGATACTGGCACTAAAACTGCGGCCAATACAAAGAATGATACATAACTCGTTTGTGTAATTACAGGAACTGCCCAAGTAGTTAATAAGGTACCTGCAACGGCTGCTGTACCGCCCATTCCGGCAACGGTTCCTACATTTTTACCGTTGAAATAATCGCTAGGTAAAGTTTGGATATTGCCGATGAGATATTGAAAGCCGAATAAAGTACAACCAATTAGCACCATGGCAAACATTGGGGTATCTTTTAAGCTGTCCAATTGATAAACGATAACTACCAATGCTGCCAACATGATTACGCTACCTACCGCAATGGCATTTTTACGAGCCTTTGCTGCAGCAACTCCTTTTTTAATTTGAACCGAAGCATGATAACCTCCAACCAAACTTCCAATAGCTGCAAATAGATAAGGTACCCAAGTGAAAGCACCAATTTGTTTGATATCGAACATGAATTGCTCTTTCAAAAAAGTTGGCAGCCAAGTCACAAATAACCACCAAACTGGATCGATAAAGAACCTTCCGGTGATGATGCCCCAAGTATTTCTAATTTTCAACAGCTCTTTCCAGGTTAATGCAGGTGCTTCTTCAACTGTAGTTTCTACTTCCTTAACTTCTGGTTTCGCTAAAATATGGGCACGCTCTTCTTCGGTAATCCAAGGGTGTTTATCTGGCGTAGCTTTGTTGATATATAACCACGGAATAATCCAGATTAAACCTAAAACTGCGATTAAAACGAAGGTCATTTTCCAACCGAAAATAAGGTAAAGCGCAGCAATGATAGGTGCAGAAACCACCGAGCCTAAAGATGCTCCAGCTCCGAAAATCCCTTGCGCAATTCCTCTTTCCTTTGCAGGAAACCACTCTGCATTACTTTTAGTTGCGCCAGGCCAGTTTCCAGCTTCGCTAAAACCCAACATGAACCTAAAAATATTGAACGACAATAATGATTTAGCAAAAGCATGTAAGGCAATAGAAATACTCCATCCAATGATTGAAATGGTCATTCCTAAACGGGTACCAATCGCATCCATCAGTTTACCAGTAAAAGTTTGTCCTAATGCATAAGCAATCATAAAGAATGTAGTAATTAATGCCAAGGCATTTTTGCTATCTACATCGGCAATCCCAAATTCTTTATAGATATACGGCCAAAGAATATTAATAGCACTCCTATCAACATAATTGATTACGGTCGCCAATCCAATAAGCGCAATGATCCACCACCTTAAGCCTTTTACTTTCATATTTTATTTTTTTTTCAGTTCGATATTGGTAATGCCTTTCTTAGCATTTATCACTTTATTATCAGCATAAACCTCATTTCCTACCGCTTCTCCCTTACTACTTTTAAGCTTGATATTTATCCCGTAACCATCAGCATTTATATTACTAATGTTATTTTTAAACTTGTTATAAGAACCCCAACCTTCGTAAGCACAATTCACTTGATATCCATCTTTTAAAACTGAAGGTTGAGTATTGTATCCCGTGTTGTTTTCAATCAGATAATGATTTCCTTTAATGTCAATCCAGCTATCTGCGCTATTTTCTCCAGTAATTCCTTTTGCTTCGAAAGTATTCCCTTTAATAATTCCTCCAGTTGTGCCTTCTTTCACATCAATACATTCCGCCGTTACGTATGGACCGAGCTTGTTATTTAGCACTTGGTTAGAATCACATTTGTCTGGTTCGCCATTGGTGTATTTAGCCCAATTGCTATAAGCAGAGCCGATATAAATCGCTTCGCCATAACCTGGACGTTTTTTCCCTGTATGGGTTACTTCCGAGTTTTTAACGACGTTATGTTTGCTAAAAGTTCTGAAATGAATTCCTTCTTCCCCTAATTGAGTGACGAAAACGCCATCAATCACATTGTAATTTGCACCGTCGGATACAATACCTTTCAAGCCGTTTTGTACTGTAAAACCTTTCAGTTTCCAATAACTAGCCTTCAAGGATAAAACATAACCTGTTTCCGTACTGCCACCATCTAAAATTGCATTTCTACTTCCGATAAGCACAACAGGTTGATTTTTTGTACCACTAGCATTCGCCTCAATGATAAATTTGCCTTCGTAAACACCGTCTTTTAAAATGATAGAATCCCCAGGTTTAGCGGTGGCCAAAGCGTTCTTCAACTGACTGCTATTCGTTACAATAATTGGTTTTGATGATGTTAAAAAAGGCTGTATTGCATATCCCACCCCAAATGTTGAGATAGCAATAGCAGCCATAACCAAATATATATTGAAGATCTTTTTCATTTAAGCCTAAGCCTATTTATGAATACCTAATCCTTTTAGAAAATTCATGATGGCAGCATTCAACTCAGAGTTTTTGTCTTTAGGGAACTTACCATGTTCGCCACCTTCTACCGTCATAAATTCGTTTTTGATACCGAATTCATCTAATTTTTTCTTCAAGTCTACCGATTGTTGATATGCAACTACTGGATCAGCATCACCATGTACAATAAATACCGGCGGGCTTGTTTTTTTAACCTGATACAATGGAGAAACCGACTCTATAAATTTTTGGTCCTTCGCTTTATCGCCTAACCATCTAGCAGCCGAAGAACTTGCCCAATTACCCAAGTGAGTAATTCCGTATTTATCAATAATAGCTGCTACTTTTACATCTTTTACGCCCGGGCAGTTGCCGTCAAACTTAGTGTCGTTACCTAACAAACCGCCCATTAAAGCCAAGTGACCGCCAGCAGAACCGCCCATGATCACAATTTTATTTGGGTCGATGTTTAATGCCTTAGCGTTTTTGATCAAATAGATTAAAGCACAACGTGTATCTTCTACCGCAGCTGGCGCTGGAGCAACTTGAACCAAACGGTATGCAATGTTTGCTACGGCATAACCATTCTTAAAGAAAGAATTAAAGCTGGTTTGCGACTCCTTATTTCCTTTATTGAAACCACCTCCATGAATGTTGATTACAATTGGCGACGGTCCTTTTTCTTTTGGCGGCAAATACAAATCCATCTTACCTTCCCAGTCGCCAACTTTAGTGTAAACCACATTCAATTGCTCAGAAAAGCCTGTTGGATAAGCAACTTTTTTCACCTCGGTATCTTGTGCTTGAGCAAAACTCACTGCCGCTATTAAAAAGCAGCTTATGATTAATTTTTTCATCTTTTATAAAATTGTTTTTGATGAATCTGTTATGATTATTAAACACCCCGGTTTTAACCACCCCCTCTTCCAAAGGGGTGCCCAAAGGGCGGGGCATTATTTTCAAAGCATTTTACTTTATAAAATCTTCTCTGTGTGGAGCAAAAACATCGATTAACACCCCTGGCTCTACACATACACAACCATGTACAGCATGAGGTGGCACGTAGTAACCATCACCTTTTCTAATGATTTTTTTCTCATCACCGATTGTCATTTCGAAAACACCACTTTCTACGTAAGTAACTTGTACGTGATAGTGCTCGTGCAATGGACCAACAGCTCCCGCTTCGAACTTCGCTTTTACCAACATAATTTGATCATCGTAACCATAAATTTTACGTTGTACACCGTTACCTAAGTCTTCCCAAGTTGTTTCTGTCTCTATTTGAAATAATTCGCTTTGCATATCTTAATATTGTTTAATTGCTTAATTGTTTAAATCGGTTAACTGATACCTAGCCACTAATCCCTCCCCCTATTTAAAAGAAATATAATTCTGTTTATCTGTATAGTTAATTTGATACGTATAGGTTTTACCGTTTAATTTGAAGCTGATCACCGTTTGTTGCGCATCAGACTTCACGATTTTTAGTTCGCTGATGGATGGCAAAGCCGATGATACCGTTTCGTTGATGGGATCTGTACCACCATGAGTTTCGGTAATACTTGCAAAAGTTTGATTTTGACCGTTACTGCTCAACATAAATGCTTTTCCATCCACCAAGTTCATTTCTGGATCGTTAGCACCAATAGAAACCAATTTTACTTCTAAAGGATTGTCCGAAACAAAGTGAGTGGTGTAGAAACGATTTTTGTTTAGCAAACCCACCAATCCGCTCTTATCTTCTAACTTATTGCTTGCATTTAACCAAAGGTGCTGGTAACCATTTTTGGTCCCCAAAGCACTCAATCCATCAGCTTTTGCTTTTACAGGAAATGAAGTGTTAACCAACTGACCTTTGTACCAAAAAGGTAAATCGTATTGATGTTTTTTAGCAGCTTGCGCCTGCATCACATCAATTAGCAATGGTTTTTCTAAACCATCAACTTTTACCAATGCAGATGTTCTCACCATCGTTACATCAGCATAAGCTTTAGCTTCTTTGGCACTTACCACTTTTAAGTTAGGCTGGTTAGAGAAGTACAGTAAGCTTGGGCTGGTTTTATCTGCCGGACCAACTTTTGCATCGAAATGAGAAGTTTGATCTACCACCAAGGCATTGTGAGCTACGGTTTGCTTTGCATAAGTGTTGTTCTCTGGCAAATAACCCCCACCATTTTTAGTATCGATATTTAAGAACCTTGCAGCACCGTAATCTGGAAAAATTTCTGTGGTGTTATCGTAGAATAACAAACCTAATCTATCAAAGTGACCGTGTCCCATTCCTTGCGAAGCAGCTTTCACTAACACTGTTTGTTGGTCTGTATTCGGGCCGCTACGTAAAATACCTAAACCGCCATCTTCTCCTTTTGCACCATCTTTAATAAACAAAGTTTGATATTTGAAAGGCACTGCCTTACCCGCAGCCAAATCTGCAGCCACTTTTAAACCTGCATCAGAAACGATGACGCGATTTTGCTGTCTAGCGATATCCAACAAATCAACTTCTGGTTTAATATCAGCGTATGCTAAATCTACACCGTAAACCAACTCAATAGATTCATAGGTTTTGTCCTTGATCGCGTCGTTAATGGGGAAGAAAGTTTTATCGGTATAAGAAGTTTGTAAGGAAGTTTGGATAGCCTTTGAAAGCAACTTATCGCGGTATTCGAAAATTTTACGTGATGGCTCGTAGTTGTTAATCGCCTTTGCAAATAACACGAATGGCAATAACGCATAACGCTGATAGTATGGACCTTCCATGTAATAACCATCTGGAGAAAACAACTGATCGATCTGCGCCAAATAGCCAGTTTTTCCATCCTTATTAGAACCTTTGATAGCAGTTTCTACGTATTCTTTTTTGTTCAATACATAGCCAGTAATACCTACCGCAGCTAAATTCCAAGTACCATGATTGTGGATTTTGTTGAAGACGTCGTACCTATCTTCAGTAAAGAACTTTAAAATAGGTACGAACAATTTCTCTTCAATGGTTTTCCTTTCAGCAGCAGGTAAACCGTCATAAACCAAATCATATGCTTGTATGGTATAAATTTGCCATACAAAGTCGTTTAAGCTTTGCCAAAAAATACGACCGCCATCATCCTCACTTTTTCTTTTTGGATGCAAAGGCCATTTTTCATATTGCGAAGCATAATTTAACAGTAAGTTTTTAACGTAATCTGCATATTTCTTTTCTCCAGATATTTGATAAGCAGTAGCAGCGCTAAGCATATTACTGTAGTTTTTCTTGTGCTGTTCGTGGGTATAACCGCCGCCGCCATCTTTAGGCACAGGCACTACTATAGGTTCTGCCAAGGCTTTATCAGCTGCATTTTTAACAGTTTGATAAGATTGACGTAAAAGCGGATAAGTAGTCACACCTTTTCTCACAGCTGCCACATTTGCCTTGGTAAGCATCAGACTTGGATGTGTTTGTGCCATTAACGGCACGCTAAAAAAGGCACAAAAAGATACTAATACCACTTTTTTTAAGTAGTTCATACGCTTGAATTTATATTTAATTGATTAAGCTAGGGTTGCCCTATTTTCTCGAATTATACTTCTGCTTCGTTGATTATATTTTGTGCAGCAAAACCTGCTTTACTAATTTGCCATATCTCATCAAGGTGACTAGCCATTGCTTCTTCAGCTTTAATCATGTCTTGCGATTCTATAGCTGCATAAATCTTTCTATGTTCTTCTATCGCTGTTTTAGCCCTATTATCTCCACATATTTTGTTCTGTACAATGTTTTTAATCAAGTCAGGAACTAAAATCAAAATCATTGATTCGATTACCGAATTTTTAGTAGCCTTTGCCACTTTGATATGAAAAACCATATCCTCTTCTACTGCATCGCCACCTGTACTAGCTTTTTTCTCATAGTCTTCCATCGCAGATTTGATGCTCTCTAAATCCTCATCAGTTCTACGCTCAGCAGCCAACTTAACTGCGTTTAATTCTAGATGATAACGAGCTTCTATCAACGCATTAAAATCATCTTTGTTAAACTTGATGATATCCGAAATAATATTATCAATTACGTTGATGCTTAAACCAGCCACATAAGTACCACTTTGTGGGTTAGTTCTTAGCAATCCATAAAATTCTAGTTTTAAAATCGCTTCGCGGATGTAGCTTCTGCCCACACCAAAACGTTCAGAAAGCACTCTTTCTGCCGGCAATCTATCTCCCGGCTTTAACTGACCAGAAACAATCAATTGCTTTAATTGACCAATAATTTTGTCAACAGGCGACTCAACTTGTATAGCTGTGATATTTTCTATTAATGATTTCATTCCTTCGTTTTCTATTTGGTCGACCAATTAATTGGTTTACCAAAAATAATCATTCAATTGGGTATTTAAAATTTATTTCAAAATTAAATGAATTTATCTTGGAATTACTTCTAAATCGATCTTCCAATTATCTGTTCTAAAAGGCCTCGCTGGTAAATTCGAGGCATTCGACAGGTAATTATCACCTGGATTATCTGCCCAGGCATAGCGCACCGCAACTGGCTCTTTTACTTCATCACTCCAAACCTCAACTGTATTACCAACAACCTTAGCTTGCGCCCAAACAAACTTTTTATCTTTTCCAGCAATGATAAAGTTAGACCGTTGTGCATTTTTATTGGCAGTTAAACCTTCTGCATAATCAAACGAAACGATAGCCTTTCCACCCTGAATTTTCATCGATTTGAAAATAGGTCCATCAGCAGCTACCTTTTGTCCGTAAACTAATTGTTCTACTTTAGCTGCTACACGTTCACCTACTGGAAATTTATCTGTCGGATGAATATCATTTGCCAAACCCAAATCGATAATATTTACCAAACCCACATTAGCTTGGCGGGAAGCTTTGTCCTGCCCTTCTCTTAACAATGCCCAAGTAGCATTTACTTCTGGCGCTGTTGATACTTTCTTATAATTTGGCAATTGTACAATCACAAAAGGCAATTGTGGTTGGTTGAAATTCTTTCTCCAATCTTTGATTAGGTTTTTCAACAAACCTTCATATTCATCTGCCCAGTTAGCGTTGCTTTCTCCTTGATACCAGATCACCGCTTTGTATTGCAAACTTTTTAGCGGGTTAATCATTGCGTTATAGATGGATGAAGAAACGTCATTTGGATGCACAGCAATATTTATCTCCTGAATTTTATAAGCCCAATCTCCATCAATCGCTACCTTATTACTACCAACTTTGAAGAACATTTTACTTTGTGGCCCCCAGATACCACCATTTCTGCCTTTATTCGCTACGCGAACTAAAATTTTATTTGTTCCTACTTTTAGCAAATCTTTCGGCAACGTAAATTCTCTAATTAAGTCTCTACTATCTAGTGATGAACCTAATTTCACATCGTTAAAGAATACCACACTTTGGTCTGCAATTCTGCCCAAACTTAAAAAGGCGTCTTTTTGAATATCGACACTGCTTAAATTCAGTTCTTTATAAAACCAAATTACACCATCTACATTTGGCAAACCCGCCTGTTCCCACAAAGTAGGCAATTTCATGGTTGCCCAAGCCTTTGAATAAACCGGGACAGCAGGCTTAATGGTATCCCAAAGTACGTCGGTATTGGTGTACTGATTTAATTTACCATGTAGTTTTTCTAACTCCGCTACTTTTGCCGCAATGTATTGCTTTTGATTTTTATCTCCTATTTGGTTAAGAACTGGTTTTAATCTTTGGATGGTATCTAATGATGGTGCACTGATGAAACCTTCGATCACCGTACCTCCATAAGCACTGCTAATTAAACCGATGGGTACATTTAGTTCTTTTTGTAATTTACGCCCCATGTAGTAAGCCACCGCCGAAAACTTGTTTACCGCTTTTGGACTAGAAACTTGCCAAGGTGTTTTTTTGGTCAAATCATCTAATGGCTGAAATTCGATATCTTTATTTACATTAAAAACTCTAATATTATCGTTAGCCGAATTAGCGATGTCTTTTTCTCCACCATCTGCTTTCATCAACAAAAAAGCCATGTTACTTTGTCCGCTGCAAAGAAAAACATCACCCAAAAGTATATTATCTAGATTTAGCTCATTAACTTTTAAAGTATAAGGCCCGCCTGCCGGCGATGCTTTCATTTCTACTTGCCACCTACCTTGCTCGTTGGCTTGTGTATTATAATCGGCACCTTTAAAGTTGACAATAACCTTTTCGCCTGCATTTGCCCAACCCCAAAGGGTAATGGGTTTATCTCTTTGCAGCACCATATTGCTTCCAAAAATCTGGGGTAGCTTTACCTTTGCAAAAACATCAGCCGAGATGGCTAAAAGTAAGCCTAATGCTAATAATACTTTTGAGTGTTTATTCATACTTTTCTGGTTACCTATTACGGGCTGCAAGTTGTGAGCTTAACACGTAACTCGCAAACCATAACTTGAACAAATGTTATATTTTAATTACCTTTTTAGTACTTGTAATTTTTCCTGCATTTTCTATAGACAAAATATAGGTACCTGCTTGAATATTTTGCACATCTATTTCTTCTATTTGATTTCCATTAGCTGATTTGCTAGCAACCACTTGCCCTTGAATATTTAAAATCCTGATTACATCTCCCTTTACCACACCCGAAACAGTAATATTTTTTTGTGTTACTGGATTTGGATAAACATTTACTGCTCTGCCTAAGTTTACATTCACCCATTTATCTTTACTAGGATGTGTAGTACCATCTAAGTCGACACCAACTAAACGATAGTAATTTACACCAGCTGTGGGGGTTAAGTGAGTATAACTATAATTAAATATCCCAGCTTTATTATTAGCTGGTACGTTTTGAATGGTTACAAAATCATCCCCTACTTTATGTTGAAGCATGTAGTTCTTCAAATTCACCTCATCAGTGGTTTGCCAAGTTAGCAACACGCTGTTTAAACGTTCTTTTGCCTCAAAACTAAGTAAGGTTAGTGGTAAAGTAGTATTGGCCTCGCCTACAATAAATGGCGAAAACGTACTCGTAGTTAATGTAGCTGTATTAGCTGCCGCATTTCCTGATCCTGAAAAAGTTCCAAAAGTTGTACCGTTATAACCAGCAATACCGATTTGTGCATCAGAAAAATTAGCGAAATCCGCTCCTTCTAAAGTATTATCCCAACCTAAAGTTACTGCTACATCGCCGGTACCAGCAGTGCGGTTGATATTCCAAACGGCATCTACCATCCTTGATCTTTGCGCTGTTGTTACTGCGGTTCCATTAGGATTACCGTCTGCAGTTGCTCCTGCAAAAACATTGATATCGAAGTTTGAAGTTGTTGTTGGATTTAAGGTTACCGGAAGATAATTTCCGTTATATCCAACGGGAATGATTTTAGAAGTTGACAAATCTGTAATGACTAATTTACCAATTAAAGTGCCTGAAACTTGAGTGTTTATATACTTAGATGAAGAAAAGGGAGCACCGGATATATTATTTACACCAGATACAGTTAGCACCTGACCAGGCTGAATGTGAATTGAACCATTGGTCAGATTTAAATTACCGTTTAATGTTAAATGGGTTCCTAAACTAACCGAAGAATTTAAACCTGCTCTAGTAACGGTAAGATTATTCAATAATTGGCTGCCCGTGGTAAAGTTTAAAACACCTGCATTATTAGGGTTTGTTCCAGCAACATTTAAACTCGCAGCTCCATTGCCGGTAATACTACCTGCTCCAGAGATATCTCCATTTATTGTAAGCGTCATTGTTGTAGTTGGGTTTAGTACGAGTACTCCATTATTAACAAAATCGCTAATATTCCTACTGCTAGTTATCGTATAAATACCTGAAGGTGTAAGGGTTAAATTACCTATCGCACCCGGTGAAGGGGAAGAAACCAATTCACCTCCGGCTGAAACTGTTGCTCCGATAGAAATATTTACAACATCGGTAGGAGATGTCCCAAACTCAATAGTTGTGCTACCAATACCACCTGTGCTATTCCTATAAATGCTAGAGTTATTAGCCATTACAATTTTGGTACTATTTGATGTATTGCTGATAGAGCTAGTGCCTTCTGTGGTTAACGAGTTCGCAACCCTAACATTAAAAATAGGCAATTGCTTGGTACCAGAATTAGACAATTTTAAATCATAATAATCTTGAAACAAAGCCGCTCCATCTGCATTTGTACCACTTTTGGTCAATAAATTTTGAGATGCTCCGCTGTATACAACCGTCCCATTATTAACTATAGTTGTTGCATCAATATTTGGACTATTACCAGAAAGTTCTAAGGTTGCTCCTGCCTCTATGGTTAGTGTCGCCATTTTTGATGTTGAACTATTCCAAAGTACACCACCGCTTCTGGTAGATTTAAAAGTAGCGCCACTCTTAATCGTAAAATCTCCCGATCCAGAAGAGCATAGACCATCTGATACCAGCGTTCCGCTTGAGATTAATATTGGCCTAAATTTAACGCCTGTTACGATTGTACCAACGGCTCCTGGATTTAATGCGAACTCTACCGCATTGCCCGTAGTGGCGTTTCCCCATTCTCCTGCAGCAGTTATCGTTCTAGTCCCACCTACAAACTTAAGTACGCCGCTACCACTCGTAACAATCATTGCAGCTGCCAAAGAGGTACTACCTGTATTATATACACCGTCAGCTACGCCTACTACTGCAGGATTATTAAAAGCCCTAAGTTTTCCGCTTACATTAACCACGTTACTACCTATCGCTAAGCTTCCTGTTGTACTCAATTGTAAATCTTTACAATAAGCATTAGCTACATCAACAGTAACAGTATGCCCAGCTTGAACATAAATATTGTTAGCCGCACTAGGTGCCGTCGCAGTAATAGCCCAAACACCAGAGTTGCGTGTTTCCCACATATCAGCATCACTCCAGTTTCCCAGACGTTTTCGCTGTTCTATAATCTCCATTTACTAAAGTCTGCGCAAAACTAACCGCAGTAAAACAGCTTAAAATCATCAACAGTAAAATTCTTTTCATACGGATTAAATATTTGGTTATAGATAGAGGAGAGCAGCTTAGGCTCTCCCATTAATTTTTTTATTTATTATACCTGAGCTCGATTGTTAACTTATTGATAAATAAACCTTCAAGCTGATGCTGAAATAAATTCAGCATGACGGAGTGTCGATTTAACGTCACCCTGAATTTATTTCAGGGTCTGCCATGCTAGAAACAAGATATATAGCTTAAAATCAACGAAATAACAATCGAACTCAGGTTATTATAGATTTCCGCTGATTTCAAGGTTATCTAACCAAGCCTTGGCCATCGTTTCATTGTCTTTTGGTGTAACACCATAAATGATTAAACCATTTAAGCTTTTGCCAGCTTCCAAACCACCAGATACAAACTCACCTGCTACACGTTTACCATTTATCCAAACATGATAAGTGCCCGCATTTAAGGTTTGCTCACCTTCCTTATTGTATTTTTTGGTATCAGCACTGTTATTACTGTACACTTCTACTAAATAGTCCGTGTTTTTCACAAACGAAATGCCTTTAACCGAAGTCCACTTTGCACCGTTTCGGCTATAAAAATTAATTTGTTCTGTTGTAGATAAATTCCATCTTAAACCGGCGAAAACTTCGGTTGAAGTTTCTTTGATACCACCGTTACCTTGAAATAAATCATCAGAGTTTTCTGAAGCACCATTAGCAAATACCCATTGCCCGGCAGCAGCAGCAGCATCTATTTTGATATTGAAACTAGTTTTGACTACACTTTCTATAGCTAAGTTGTAGATAGAAAACTTGCTTGTGGTTGTGCCAGCTACCACTTCTAAGCCAGCGCCTTTGATAAAACTTGCGCCGCTTTTCACCAAATTGAACGCCCCTGTACCATCCGATGCCGTACGAATCCTCACTTTAGTGGCTTTACTATTTGTCACTTTTGGTAAGAATGAAGTAGAAGAGGCTCCCGGATTAGGATTAAATGAGGCTTCTTTATCCCCAAAATCATAATTGATCACTGAAGCCGGTGCTTGCTGAGCCGAAGCTGTTTCTGCTGATAATGCAATAACTGAAAAAACAGATAACGTTGAGAGCGCAAAAAATTTCTTCATCATGATTTTTATAAATTAAAGGTTAGTATTCGGTGATATTAAAGTCGTTAAACCAAAGCGTCTCGTCCCTTAGCACTTCCGGCTGAAGGGTTCTCCTATAAATCCCCCATTTGGGGCGGCAACTCGTGGTATTTTTACGCCACATTTCTATGTTGGTGAAAGCTTGCTTTACAAGTAGCTTACCATCACTAATTCTATTGATCTGTATTTCGTATTTGCCATCGAAAGAAAATGTAGCTCTTTCAATTACCTCTACCCAATGTCCTTTAAAATCAGCCAAAGGAATTTGAACGATATATTTTTGCGAAGTAGCGTCGGTATCTCCTGTATGTATTACCTGCATAACGTCTCCACTAGCTCGGTACCTTGGCGTAAGAGTAATGATTGGCAATTGATTATCACCGTCTATTGGCTTTAACTGATGAATGTGAGTAAAATCGCTTGATGGCTTGAAGTTCGCGTCGAGTTTAAATTTCCATTTGTAGAGCACCTTCTCATTTTTACTGGCCTTCAAATTCTCCGGAGATTTATCATAAGTCTTGATCTCGTTACGTTGCCTATCGGAATCTTCACATTTATCATTATCTGGAGTAACATGGATATGAAAAGCAAAAACCTGACGTTTCAAATCGGCATCGTACACTTGCGTAATGTGTTTACCAAAAGCTGTGTGACTACAATCTGGGGCTTCTACCACATCTCCGTTTCCACCAAAAACGCTATTAATCAATTGATAAGTTTCCGTAGTGCCATTAGCATTTAGGGTAGTACCATCTGTATTTGCAGTCTGACTACCTGTGCCCGTCAAAACTTCTTTTTCTATCAGCGCTGTTTTTTGTTTACTACAAGCAAATGCAAATAAACAGAAGCATAGTGCGTAAAGCAGATTTTGCTTGTTCATACAGTATAAATTTGGTTAACCAATATTTGGTTAACCAAATTTATACAAATAATACTATGAACCAAATTTTTTAGAAAATTTTAACAGAACGTTTTATGAAATGTTACGAAAGCAACAAATCTTACCACAGAATAAGTAGAAACTGAAATAAATTCAGCATGAAGAAGCAAGCAACCTTAACGTTACCCGAAATTTATTTCGGTCGCTGTCCTATAAAGAATGAGGACTATTGAATAATAAAGGAGCTCAGGTTATGAAAATTGTGATTTAAAGCTGAAATTATTTTCTAGCGAAGCGCTCCTCTGCTTCAGCAACAATTTGCTGTACTACTTTCTGCAAACCAATAGCTCTATTTCTGATTACTGGATCTTTGTCGTAATTCGTTAAGAAAATTACATTTTTAGTAGTATCGTCATAAACGAACTTAAATTCGTAACGTAACACTTTTGGGTCTTTCAAATTTGCCTGAGGATTTGCTACCGTATCGGGGATATTCAACAAATCTTGTTCGTTGATTTTGCTATGCAGAAAAATTACGTTGTTGGTACGTATCTTAAATTTCTCTTTGATAAGCTGGTCGCGTTGATCTATAAATTGATAGTCGCCAGTTTTAGAATCGTAACTATTTTGTAAGGTATCGCCCACGCCCCATTTGTAGGTTAAACTTACAAAAGATGCAGCTCGTTTGCCCCCACTCCTCATCTTCATTACAAAATATGCACCCGCAATCACTATAAAAAGTACCGCAACGATATTGAGGGTTTTTGTTACTTTCGGCTTCATCTATTTGTTTAAGCTAGCTTCTTTGTCAATTAGTGTAAGCTCAATCTCTTTTTGCATTTTACTTACAGCACCCTTCATCCTTTCGTTACCTGTAAAACTTGGAAAATAAATTACTTCCTTCGATTTCTTTTTATAATTGAATTTAATCACGTAGCGCAATTTGTTGGTATCAGTTAAATCTTTTTCGGCATTAGCAACCACACTTGGCAAATTCCAAAAACCCTGCACATCTGCCACACTGTCCAAATATTTGATGTCTTTTGTAGTTAATTTGATATTTCGAGTTACCAACGAATCATTCTTGTTCACATACTTAAACTCGCCAGTTGCAGAATTGTAGCTGTTCTCTAGCTTAGCTCCGTCACCCCATGTGTATTCTAACGAAACGAAATCTTTCTCCTGAAATGGAGCATTTCTAATAATTGGCGCATAGTAAATGATGCTATAGATCAAAAATGGTACAATTACGGTCAACGCAAGAAAAAATCTTTTTACCTCTCGAAGTCATTATTTATTAATCAGCTATAAAATTTTTTGATGCATTATCATCAAACTCACCCTCCCATTTAGCTACCACTACGGTTGCTAAACAATTTCCAATTACGTTTACCGAAGTCCGGGCCATATCCATTAATTCATCAATACCTAAAATAGCAGCAATGATGAAAACTGGCAAACCAAACTGTTCGGCAGTGGCAATTAATACAATTAGCGATGCTCTTGGTACTGCAGCAACGCCTTTTGAGGTAATCATCAACGTAAACGCAATGGCCAATTGTTGCCCGATACCTAAATGCATTCCCCGCAGCTTGCGCCACAAAAATTGATGCCAAAGATAGATACAAAGAAGTACCATCTAAATTAAAGCTATATCCTGTTGGTATTACAAACGATACAATTTTACGAGGCACCCCAAATTTTTCCATATTGCTAATCGCCTTTGGCAAAGCCGCATCTGAACTTGTAGTTGCAAATGCAATGGAAACTGGTTCTTTAACTGCCTGTATAAATTTCTTGATCGATATCTTTAAAACCAACATAATTGGCACAAATACTACCAGTACAAACACAATCAGCGCAATATACAAAGAACCTAAAAGCATGAATAAATTCTTTAATATATCTACACCCAAATGACCGACAGTATAAGCCATGGCAGCACCTACACCAATTGGTGCGAAGTACATAATGAGGTTGGTAAACTTAAACATCACTTCCGACAAACTCTCTGCAAAATCTACCAGCGGCTTTCGCTTCTTCTCTTCTACCAAAGCCAAGCCAATACCAAACAGCACCGAAAACACTACAATCTGTAACACTTTATTTTCGTACATTGATTTAACCACATTTTCGGGAAATAACTCGTAAAAGAAATGCGAAAATTTATAAATGCCGTGTACATTTTCTGGCAAAGCTTCTAATTCTGCATCTACTACTTTAGCGGTTGGCAGCTGCTGCTGTGGCATCTTCTTGATATCTACACCTACGCCAGCATGTGTAATGTTAATTACAGCCAAACCTATAAAAATAGCACACGAAGTTGCACAGAAGAAGTATAACATTGATTTCCATGCCATACGACCAACCTGTTTCAAATCTGAGTGTCCAGCTATGCCGTAAACCAAAGTTCCAAAAAGGATTGGCCCTACAATAGTTTTAACCAACTTGATGAAACCTTTACTTAGTGGGTGCAGGGCCGCCGCAACGTTCGGAAAATCGACACCAACAAATACTCCTAAAAGCATTGCCACCAATATCCACGTAGTTAAATTTCTTTTGCTGAGCGCATAAGCTATCAAAACTATAGCAGAAACCCATCTGACAGCGATCATCACATTATCTGCAACACTTACGATATCAAATTCTTTTAATAAAGTAATGATTAATGCGATGGTAATGCAGACTAAGGTGATTAAACCTATTTTAGTTTTTTTCATTCGTTTGTTTTTATCTTCAGCGGAAATAAAGCAATAATAGCCTCACTCGTTTGTTTATTTCTTGTACCCATTAATTAAAAACGGCACATTTGTTTATTTGGTTATCCTGGTTTTCAATCAGCTAAATCTATCCAACTATAACTTGTAAGTTGCATATTGGATGTTTGCAGACCGACAAAAATAAATATTTGCCTTTACCACACAAACATTTATTATTTTAGCCAGCGTTTTTGGTGTAACAATTTAATGTTGCACTATTCTAATAGACATACAAAAACATTAAATGGACCGGAAAGACCAGCTTTTTAAGGAAATTTTCGATAAAAACTCAAAGAAGATATTTCACTTGTGTTATGGCTACACGGGTGATGCAGACTCTGCGAATGATCTTTTACAGGAAACATTTTTAAAGGTTTGGCAAAATCTGGATAAATTCAGAAATAAATCATTGATATCTACTTGGATCTACAGAATTGCGGTAAATACCTGTTTAACTTACCTCCGTTCTGAAAAGAGACAGGCAAAAGATGAGCTAACGGATAACATTATAGAGAATAAGATCGAAGAGTATTCTGAAAAAAACGAACAGATTGCGCTTTTATATAAATCGATCTCTAAACTAGAAGAAAATGATCGTTTAATCATTACCATGGTGCTGGATGAATTGCCATATAATGAAATTGCAGAAATATCGGGAATTAGTGAAGGCAATTTAAGGGTTAGAATTCATCGTATTAAACAAAAACTTACTGAAATATACAATCAACATGCAAGAATTTGATCAAATAGAGGCATTATGGGCTAAGCATACAGTTGATGTGAAAATATCTGCTGACGACATGCTAAAGCAGGCTAAAAAAGATGTAAGTAGCATGCGTACCAAATCGTTGCTAAACATTATTGGAATGGCACTTTCTATTTTTGCCGTTGCAGCTATTTGGTTTTTCTACGATGCAACATCAATTTCTACCCACTTAGGCATTAGCATCATTGTACTTTCTATAGCGGTTTATACTGTTATTTTATATAATAACCATCGAGTTATTTCACAAAACGATTTCACTGAAAATCCTAATACATTTCTTCAAAACCTAAAGATTTACCAATTACAAAGGCACCAGCTTTATAACCGCCTTTATTGGTTCTATGTTGTTGCTTTATCTGCAGGTATGGCGTTATATTTCTTCGAAATCTTACATTACTTCGAACTCTGGTTGCAGATACTAATTTTAGTCTTGAGCTTTGGTTGGATTGTATTTTGTTCAACTTTATTAAGGAAAGCTGTTATCAAAAGAGACAAGGAAAGAATTTCGCTATTAATTGAGAAATTCGAGCGCATCAGCAATCAGTTTAAGGAAACAGAATAATTTGGCATAAGTTTCGAGTCGAAAGCATCTTTTTGATATCTCATAAGGGTTTGTAATTAGTTCGGCATTAATTATTTTTTATCCTTGTTGATTCTTCCATGGAAGTATCTCTAAATCTTTTGTCATTTTTATTTGTGCCGAAGCGATAGATTAAGGCTAAGCGAAAAGTTCTATTATCTGTGTAATATTCAAATCGTCGCACAACATTATTTGCAATGCCGTTGGTAATAATTTTTCCAGATTTGAGGATGTCATTACCGGACATAGCGATCGTCAATTTACGTTTGAGGAGGTTAGCCGAAAAACTAGCACTAAGTACGTAATATCCTTCACGTTTATCGAAATCGAACATTTCCGGAAATTGGTATGAAAAACGAACGTTAGTTCTTATGGTCTTCTTCTTGTTTATTATAAAGGTGTTATCGGTAGAAAAGTATGAACTTATATATTTACGTTTGTTGACATTAAGCCTCTCATCGAATATATCTTCCGAGAAATAAATATTAAATTGGTTATTGCTTTCAAACCATTTAAGTTTGTTGAACGTGTATGATTCGCTCAATCCGTACTGATAATTATCTAGAAAATTTTGAGCTTTGCGAATACTAGTTGAGCCCTGGGGGTTTACAATTGTCAAATTACTAAAACCATTCTTTAGTATAGAAGCATAAATAGAAGTTAGAAGTTTTTCTGTAGTTAGACTAAGCTCGAAATTATGCGTAAAAGATGGCAGTAGATATGGGTTGCCTTCTTCATAATTATATATCGAGCTGTAAACTCTAGAAGGGTTCAAGAAATCAAAGTACGGTCTGGTTATCCTTTTTCCGTATGAGATGCCTAGGGTTTTAGTCTCATTAATTTTATAGTTGAAGTAAACTGTTGGAAAATAGCTGGTGTAGTTGTTTTTAAAATTTGAGAAGGTTGTGCTACTGATAGCATTTGTGTAAGTGTGCTCCATCCTCAAACCAGCTTTAAACTCCCACGATTTTATCTTCTTTTCACCGCTTAAATAAAGCGAGAAAATATTTTCACTATAATCAAAAAGATTTAGCTGCCCTTGAGGTAGAAAAGAGCTTACTGAATAATCCAGCAAATTATTATTTTTTATAAAACTTGCCTTTCCGCCATATTCCAAATCTACTGATCTTAGGGGAAAAGTGAAGTCAATGCTACTAGAGACAATATGTGATGTTTGGTCATTTAATGAAGTTATTGCATCAATATTTGTGTTTTCATTGGTTTGGGTATCAAAAGTCCTACTCACATACAGACTATTCGATTCGTTACCGTACCTTAAATAATTAATATCAAATACTAACTTTTTTCCATTTGTATCTATTTCATGTTGAATATAAAAATATGCAGAAGTGTTGTTGAAACTGATATCATTATAACCAGGTGTAGTGATTAACGAATCGATAATAGTGCTTTTAAATGTAATATTGCGAATGCTGCTATTGTCTACCCTATTTATTGACTGTTCAAATTTAAGACCCAAAGAAGTTGATTTTGAGGCATCATAGTCGACGCTAATACTGCCTCTAAAGCTTTTCCTTTTAGAAACATTCGTATAGAAGTCATAGCTACCAAAGTCGGGTCTGTCAAAAAAGCTGTTTGTATAACTATAATTCTTACCCAAACTGCCCGTAAGGTTGCTATTGATATGGATTTTATTTACATTATAGTTGAATAAATTTGTAAGACCCGCAGTAGGATATTTACCCAGTAAAACACCTGTATTTATTGAGCCGTTAAACCCCACAACATTATTCTTTTTTAAAATAATATTGATCAGCCCAGAATTTCCAGAAGCATCATATTTTGCAGATGGATTAGTAATGATTTCTATTTCCTTTATTTCTTCGGCATTTATTGTCCGCAAATAATTAACCAAAGAAGTCCCTGACATATGAGTGAATCTCGAATTAATCATCACAGAAACGGAATTTCGTCCAATAATACCAATACTTTCAGCTTGGATTCTAACACTAGGAGCTTTGGACAACACTTCATAGGCATCAGTTCCTATGGTTGATATGCTATTTTCCACTTTAAAAACAAGTCGATCAATTTTTCTTTCTATCAATGGTTTGCTAGCAGATACTGTTACTTCCTTTAAGGTATTAGAAGCCTCCTCCATTCTTACAATAATATTTTGGGAGATGCTATCTTTGACCTTTATAATTTGTTCTTTAAAACCAGTTGAACGAACCACTAGCTCAATGTTATTTAGGTCTGGTAGATTAATTAAAAAAGAACCGGATTTATCAGAGGTTTCTATGGTAACTATTTTGTTTTGTGTGTAATCATTAACAAAAATATTTGCTGAGAGTGGTTTATTCAAAGTATCGACAATCTTTCCGCTTATTGTCTTTTGAGAAAAGGAATCTTCCAAATTAAATAGTAAGAGATTCACAAATATGAGACCGATAACTTTAATATTCATTATGCAGAGCTTGTCAGGTAGATTTAAATTTTCATACAATATATCATTATTCTCACTTTTTTATGAATTCAATAGGGATCTAAATGTTTTTTTACTAGAGAGCAGTTTTTGAACCATCTTTAAATTCTGCTCCTATATACTAAAAATTAAAATGCTGTAGAACTCGCTATTAATTGAGAAATTCGAGCGCATCAGCAATCAGTTTAAGGAAACAGAATAATTTGGCATAACTTTCGTTCTTGTATGGTTAAATGAAACCATTAAAGAATATCATCCTATTACTCTTTGCGGTAATTGCTTTCGCTTTTACACCACACGAACGCATCTATCCAGAAACTTTAGATTGGGACACTCATTTTAGAGGAAATCCTGACCCTAACTCCAATTTTGCTGCTGTAACGAGTACAATTTGGCAATATGGCTATCGTTCTACCATTAGAGGAAATAGACTACAGTTAGATTTTAACTTTCTTGGGGGAGTTGATGCCAACAAATCATGGGTAAAACGTGAAAGAATAAGAAATAGAAATGCAAGCAAACAACTGCTAAATCATGAGCAAGGCCATGTGTACATTAACTTCCTTTTGCTAAAAAAAGGCGAATACATTCTTAAAAATCAGGGCTATACGGTAAGCAACTACAAGAGGTTAATTGACAAAACGGCTAAAGACCTTAGTAAGTTCTACAACAATATGCAAGAACGATATGATGTAGAAACAAAACATGGTTCCGACTTAGAAGCACAAGAAAAATGGAATGCTTTTTTTGAAAGCGAAATGAAAGATTTATAAAAAATGCCCAGATAAATTGGGGCATTTTAGTTTTTATTCGCTTGGTTTAACTTCTGATGAAGAGAAACTGTTGCCAGATAAACGATATTTCAATGTTTTAATTAACGTTGTGGTTTTGCCACTATCAGTCTGAACTATTGGTACAGACCTGAATAAATCTCCATTTTTTACAAAGAATTTATCTTCGCCTTTATAGCCTTTCATGGTACTAATTCCAGGGAAACTGATCTTGTTAAAATCTCCAGCAAATTCGTACACATTTACATCGGCCACGTTTTTACGCACTGAAGTTTGTACATAAATCTCGGGGTTTCCGTCATTGTCCAAATCCATATTCCAAGCATCGGTAATGATGCCTTCCCTTTCTACCGATAAAGATTTGTAATTGTTCTTCGCGGAGTCAGACATCAATATTAAAAAACCGCCGACACTATCTACACCTTTACCCCAACTTACTACTTCGAAATAATAGCCTGGCTTAATTTCGATACTCTTATAAAAAGGGAATGGATTAGGTTGCTTTGTTTCTACCGTTTTCTGTTCAACTTGTGCAGGCTTGTCGCTATTGGTACAAGCTAACATTAATAATGAAACCGCTGCTATTGCAACTACAGACTTTAAAAAATCTTTCAAAACCATTTGTTGTAAATTAAAAATGCCAATTTATATGTTTTACACATCTTATGCAAAGGGCTATTTAACTTTAACATCTGTAGCACCATTATTGAAAACAGTTTCAGCAACTACACTACGTTTTCCGCTAGGTGTAATCACGATTGTTTTTAAAACCTTCTTCTTGCCTTGCGGTACATTAATATTTAAAGGCTTACTGTATTCTGCAGCATTTTCAGAAGGGCGGAAACCATCTAAAGTATAAAAAATCTTCGCCCCTACTACCGGCGATTGTAAGGTAACAGTGTGATTTTCTCCCGTTACTTCTTTGTCTGGTTGTCCAATAGCTACCGGCACCCAAAAATTAGTTCCAGTTTTATCCAATTTTGACAGATGCGCAGACAATCGTTCCTCACTAAAGTTCTTCAGGTCCTTCTTATCAAGCGGTGTCCAAGCAATCTCAGCTAAAGCGTAAACCCTAGGGAATAACATATATTCTGCCTTTGCTGGCGTTTCGATATATTCTGTCCATAAGTTCGCTTGCACACCTTTAATATATTTTCTTTCGTCTTCAGTTAATACTGATGGAACCGGATCGTATCCATAAACTTTAGTGTAATGCGCAAAACCTTTTCCATTTCTACCGATGGTTAAAGGCTCATCTTCAGCTACAGATTGTTTATGATCGAAGTATAATCCGTTGGTGCTGGGTGTCATTAACACATCGTGCTTTTGTTGAGCGGCCTCTATGCCACCTTTTTCACCTCTCCAACTCATTACCGTTGCATTTGGAGCTAATCCTCCTTCTAAAATTTCGTCCCAGCCAATAATTGAGCGACCTTTTCCATTTAAGTATTTCTCTATTCGTTGGATGAAATAGCTCTGCAAACCATGTTCGTCTTTCAATCCTTTTTTCTTTAATTAATTGCTGGCAGAACTCTGATTCTTTCCAATATTTCTTAGGCGCTTCATCTCCGCCAATGTGGATGTATTTAGAAGGAAATATTGCAATTACCTCATCCAATACATTTTCTAAAAATTTGAACGTGTTTTCTGAAGGCACAAAAATATCATCAAAAACACCCCAAGTTTGTTGCACCTGCTTGCCTGTTCTTGGTCCAGACCACGGCCAATCGGCACCAATGTAAGTATCTCTTTCTGGAAAAGCACTTAGCTCCGGGTAGGCCGCAATAGCTGCTGAGCCATGCCCTGGAAGCTCGATCTCGGGGTATTACATTGATATACTTAGCCGCCGCATACGCTACAATCTCTTTAGCTTCTGCTTGCGTGTAGTAGCCTTTATAAACCTCATTATCTGTACCACCCGTACCCGGATAAACACCTATAATCGTTCCATTTCTACTACCACCAATTTCGGTTAACTTAGGATATTTTTTAATCTCAATTCTCCATCCTTGATCTTCTGTTAGGTGCCAGTGGAAGTTATTCAATTTATAAGCAGCCATTACATCAATATATTTTTTGATGAACGAAAGCGGAAAGAAATGACGACCAACGTCTAAATGTAAACCACGGTAACTGAAACGCGGATAATCGTTGATTTCTACATTTTGAATCTGGTAAGTTCCATTTGTTTTTTCGCTAGGGAACATCTGCATAAAAGATTGCAAAGCATAAAATAATCCCGCTTGTGTACCTATTAACCTAACTTTATTATCCTTAACGACAATCTTATACGCTTCTGGAGCTAGTTTTTCGTCTCCTGCACCTAAAACAATCGCTTTCTGACTAGCAGCAATTGGAGTTTTTAAAGAAGATACTTTTACACTTAATCCTTTAGCTTGCAGAAACTCTAGCAACATGGTTGTTATTTGAGAACTACCATTAGCAGTTAGAATTAAAACATTTTTGTTAACTGAAAACTCTCCTTTACCTTTCACTACAGAAACTGGTGCTGGAATAATGCCCATATTAGCGTCTGTTTGTGCATTAGCATTGAGCATAAAAAATGCTGTAATAGCAGTTAAAAATAACTTCTTCATCAATTTTGGTTTAATTTTCGATTTGGTTTAAGCGTTAAATTCATCCATTACTTTAACAAAGTACAAGATAAAAATTTTAAATCACCCTTAAAAGAAAAATATCAAAACATAAAAAAACCTTTCTAAACTTAATTAGAAAGGTTTCGAAATTATTTATCTTATTTATTATTTTGAATCAGCTTTTGCTGCTAAAAATCTTTCAGCATCAAGTGCAGCCATACAACCAGATCCAGCAGCAGTAATTGCCTGTCTGTAATAGCTGTCTTGAACATCACCACAAGCAAACACCCCCTCTACATTGGTTTTAGAAGTACCAGGAATGGTCTGTAAATAACCCGTATCATCCATATCTAACCATCCCTTAAAAATGTCGGTATTTGGTTTATGACCAATTGCCACGAAGAAACCTTCTATATCCAGTGTTTTTGCTTCTTCAGTTTTATGGTTAAATACGTGCACACCTGTTACGTTTTTACCGTTTCCAATAACTTCTGTAGTTTGAGTGTTATAAAGCACTTCGATATTTTCTGTATTTAAAACGCGGTGAACCATTGCTTTTGACGCACGGAATTCATCTCTACGAACCAACATATACACTTTCTTACAAAGTTTTGCCAAGTAAGTTGCTTCCTCAGCAGCGGTGTCACCTGCTCCAACAATTGCTACTGTTTGTCCTTTAAAGAAGAAACCATCGCAAACAGCACAGGCAGAAACTCCAAAACCATTGTATTGTTGCTCGCTCGGTAAACCTAACCATTTAGCCTTAGCACCAGTAGCAATAATTACCGTATCGGCTAAAATAGTTTTAGTTTCGTCAACCGTTACTTTATGAGGTAAAGAAGAAAAATCTACAGAACTCACGTAACCAAAGCGAATTTGCGTACCAAAACGCTCCGCTTGATTTTTAAAGTCCTCCATCATTTCTGGTCCCATAATTCCGTTAGGATAACCAGGGAAATTATCTACATCTGTGGTTTGGGTTAATTGACCACCCATTTCCATACCAGTATATAAAACAGGTTTTAAATCTGCTCTAGCTGCATAAATTGCTGCTGTATAACCTGCAGGCCCCGATCCGATAATGAGGCACTCTACGTGTTCTAATTCTTCTTGTTGCGACATCGTGTGTAATTTGTGATGCAAATTTAATCTTTCACGCATAAAGCGCAACACTTGTGGAGAAAGATGAAATTGTGGAGATAATTGGGTAGTCGGAAAGTTGATAGTCGGAAAGTCCGAAGATTAGGTAATAAGCCAGTATAATTCGTTGTTTGGTTATTTGGTTTTTGGTTCGTTCTGCTTATTGACTCATCTTTTCGACTTTCTGACTTTCCGGACTACTTGCCTTTATTCGCTTTCAGCAACCTTATGAAATTGCCTCCCAAAATCTTTTGAATATCAGCTTCGCTATACCCTCTTTCAACTAAAGCTGCTGTCACCTTAGGAAAATCAGCTACACTTTCCATGCCTTGTGGAAAAGACTCTGCACCGTCAAAATCGGCACCAATACCCACGTGATCTATTCCTATGAGCTTCACTACATAATCAATATGATCTATTACCCTTTCAATTCTCGGTCTGTTCGCATCCGCTTCGTCTTTATACTGCGAAATCAAAGTATCTATCGCTTTTGATCTTCCATACTTTTCACTCAGTGATTTAAGCTCAGCTTTATGTTTGATGAGAAAATTTTGCTGTTTTGCTGAGTAGGTTGGATCTAAAAATCCGCTGTAAAAATTAATCGAAATTACACCACCGTTTTTACCTACTGCTTTAATTTGCTCATCTTTTAGATTTCGTGGCACCGGATTAATACCATATACGCAACTGTGCGATACTAAAATAGGCTTAGTTGAGAGTTTAATGGCATCAAAAAAAGTTTGCTCGCCAACGTGAGATAAATCTACCAAAACACCCAAATCATTTAGTTTTTTCACCACAGATTTTCCAAAATCACTTAATCCTGGCATGGCAATTTCACCTTTACTTTCTTGCGCTGCCGAACTTGCCCAAGGCGTACTGTTATTCCAAGTTAGCGTAAGGTAAATCATACCTCTTTTAGCAAGTGCTTCTAGCTTTCCGAGGTCGTTTTCTATCATATGCCCACCTTCTACGCCGATTAGAGCCGCAAACTTTTGTTGTTTTACGGCATCTTCTAGCTGCTTGGCATTATTTACTAAAGTAATTCTAGAAGGATATCTTTTGATTAACGCATACAATGAATCTATCTGTCTGTTGGCTAAATCAAAGCCACCTTTCTCATCGCACCAAATAGAAAAAATCTGCGCATCTAGCCCGCCTTGTTTTGCCCTTACTAAATCAAAATTTCCAGTAGCTTGCAATTGGCCAATGTCTATCCCAGACTGGATCTGGTTGAAAAGAATATCGCCATGCGTATCAATCATGATAGCTTTCTGGTGTATCTTACCTGTATCTTGTGCCAATGCGCTGATAGCAATCAAAAACAACGAGAAAAATGTCAGGCTTCTCTTCATTATTCTATTTCTAAAATTTCCGCTTTTTTTAGTTTGGTGGTACTAATCAGCTTATCATCTTCAAAAACCTCTTTAATCTTTTTCTTCAAATCGTACCAAGTGCCAACTCTTAATCCGCCTTTATAGTGGCCAACCAACATACGGCGACCTTTATAATTAAAGAATGCCGTTTCCCCTTCTAATTTTCCATTTACATAATTACGATAGCCCATAATTCTACCGTCAGGAAAGTAATCAGTCCATTTGCCTTGTTCCAAGCCATCTACATATTCGCCTTGTTGCGTAATGTATCTATCTGTAGTTTCATTTTTGAAATTAGAAAAGTTTTGATAATTGTAATCGAAGATACTTCCATAAAAAATGAACTTACCATGTGGCTTGGTGAGCTGCTCATCTTTATAGGCACCAGAAAACAGGAGGTTATCATCCAAGTCATACCTTTTTAATACCCACAAGTCTTCTCCGCTGAGTTTACCATAAACACCGTAAGATGTTGCCCTTTCTTTATCCGTGGTTACCCTATTCCCATTAAAATAAATTGGAATTGCCTGAGCAAATGCTGTTGTAGCACCCAAAAACAATAAAAGGATCAATAATCTATATTTTAGCATATCGTTAGGTTTGAATTATTCCTACATTAAAAGGCTTTGTGATTGGAGCCTGGTTAGCAGCTTCTATCCCCATAGAAATCACTTTTCTAGTTTCCAAAGGATCAATCACGCCATCTACCCACAAACGTGATGCCGCATAATAAGGCGTAGTTTGCGCATTGTATTTATCCGTAACTTCTTTTAATAATTCGTTTCGTTTGTCTTCTCCTAACGTTTCGCCTTTACCTTTTAGCGCACTCTCTTGGATTTGTAACAACACTTTTGCGGCCTGTGCTCCTCCCATTACGGCTATTTTTGCACTTGGCCAAGCGTAAATTAATCTCGGATCATAAGCTTTACCGCACATGGCGTAATTACCAGCACCATAAGAATTGCCCACCACAATAGTAAATTTAGGTACAACAGAATTAGAAACCGCGTTTACCATCTTCGCACCATCCTTAATAATACCACCTTGTTCCGATCTGCTACCCACCATGAAACCAGTAACATCTTGTAGAAAGACCAAAGGGATCTTCTTCTGATTACAGTTCATAATGAAACGACTAGCTTTATCGGCACTGTCGGAGTAAATCACACCACCGAATTGCATCTCACCTTTCTTAGATTTCACCACTTTGCGCTGGTTAGCCACAATACCAACCGCCCAACCATCTATACGGGCAAGCCCACAAATTAAACTTTGTCCGTAAAGTTCCTTGTATTCTTCAAATTCAGAATTATCGACCAAACGCAAAATAATCTCCTTCATATCGAAAGGTTTTTCACGGTTGTCTGGTAAAATTCCGTAAATATCTTCTTCCTTCAATTTGGGTAAGGCCGATTTTATCCGATCAAAACCTGCATTTTGTGGAGCGCCCAACATGCTCATGATATTTCGGATGCTATCCAAACAAGCCTGATCATTGGGATGCTTGTAATCGGTAACACCAGAAATTTCGCAATGCGTTGTAGCGCCACCTAAAGTTTCATTGTCAATATCTTCGCCTATGGCCGATTTTACCAAATATGAACCTGCAAGAAACACTGAACCAGTTCCATCCACAATCATAGCCTCATCGCTCATAATTGGCAAATAAGCACCACCAGCTACACAAGAGCCCATAATGGCAGAAATCTGTACAATCCCTTCCGACGACATGATCGCATTGTTTCTAAAAATACGTCCAAAATGTTCTTTATCAGGGAAAATTTCATCCTGCATAGGCAAATAAACGCCAGCACTATCTACCAAGTAAATAATTGGCAAACGGTTTTCCATAGCAATTTCTTGAGCCCTCAAGTTCTTTTTAGCCGTCATTGGAAACCAAGCACCCGCTTTTACGGTCGCATCATTTGCCACTACCACGCATTGTCTTCCAGAAACGTAGCCAATTTTAACCACCACACCCGCACTCGGACAGCCGCCCTCAGCCTCGTACATCCCTTCGGCAGCAAAAGCACCAACCTCCATTGCAGGTGTATCTTTATCTAATAAGTAAGCAATTCGCTCTCTAGCTAAAAGCTTACCTTTTTCTTTTTGTTTAGCCGCACTTTTCTCACCGCCACCTAAGTAAACTTTCTTTAACTTGGTCTTTAGCTCGTAAACTTGCTGCTTATTATAGTCTTCATTCTTGTTAAAGGTCAAATCCATACCGATGATTATATTGGTCTTTGGTTTTACTAGAAAATCTCCTAGCATGTTATTATGCTAAAATAGTATTTTAAGCGTTGTAATGGCATGAAATGGCTGATATTTTTTATGTTAACCCTAACAGCGAACTTTAGTTTTGCGCAAAAATTTAATTTTCCGAAGCTGATAGCCCAAACTACAAAGCCAATTAATACTATTCCCAAAAATTGGAAAGTAATTGATTCTGCACAAGGCGATTTAAATAATGATAACCTGCAAGATTTGGTTTTGATATTAGAACATAACACTGCCATAAACGAAGATCGTGCTTACGGCAATTACGAGATCGAGTTGATTACCGAAACTCAAAGACCTAGAATTTTAGCCGTTTATTTTAAGGATGCGAATAATAGGTATCGTTTATCAGCTCAAAACAATGATTTTATTTTACGCTCCGAAGAAGGTGGTAAAATGGGTGATCCGTTAAAAGGACTTAGAATTGAGGACAATAAATTTATGCTCTCTTTTGAAGGCGGAAATGATTGGCGTTGGAAACTAAATTATGAATTTGAATATCTACAGAAGCAATGGAATCTGGTATCTGCAAATAATGTTTACTACCATAAAGACAGTGGCGAAATGGTAGATAAGCAATACGATTTTGTTGACAGAACTATCAAAACGGTAGTGGGCAGTATTTTTAAAAGAAATATATCTAATAATGTAGACGAAGACATATTAGTATTTGGCAGCCCAAGAACACTAAATGATTTTAAAAAACCTTGGACTTGGGAAGTAACCAAGGATAATTATTTGTAAAAAGAAGTTAAGACTTACGAAGTTTTCGAAACTTCGTAAGTCTATAGTAAGTAGGCGACTATTTCTGCCAAACAAACAATCCAAGAATTATCAAAACAAAAAAAGATTGGCGCTAACACCAATCTTTTAACCTTTTACTTTAGACTTTTAAATTAAAATTATCCTTTTATCGCATTGATAATATCGTACTGCGTAATGATATCAAATTTGCCATCTTCCAGTTCTACCAAAACGGCACTGTTATCCTTATTAATCAATGATGAAAGCCTGTCGATAGAAGTATTTAAATCTACAAAAGGGAACGTCGCTCCCATAATAGATTCTACCTTCGCTGATTTCACGCTTGGATTTTCTAACAAGGCAGCAAGAATGTCGCTCTCTTCTAATTTACCTACCAACATTCCTTTTTGAGTTACCGGAATTTGAGAGATGTTTAAGGTACTCATGGTATTGAAAGCTTCAGAAACTGTTTTTTCACAATCGATAGTTACAATCTCCCCAGTATCTTTTTTCGACAGAATGGTACGAGCAGTTAACTTTTCATCTTTTAAGAATCCGCGTTCACGCAACCAATCTTCGTTGTACATTTTGCCCATGTAACGACTACCGTGATCATGAAAAATCACAACGACTACATCTTCTGGTTTCAAATGATCTTTCAATTGTAGTAATCCTGCAACGGCTGATCCTGCAGAGTTTCCAACAAAAATCCCCTCCTGACGACAGATTTCTCTAGTCATCAATGCAGCATCTTTATCAGTTACTTTCTCAAATAAATCGATGACATCAAAATTTACGTTAGCTGGAAGGAAATCTTCTCCAATACCTTCAGTGATATATGGATAAATTTCATTTTTATCGAAAATTCCAGTTTCCTTATATTTTTTGAAAACAGAACCATAAGTATCAATACCCCAAATTTTGATGTTTGGGTTTCTCTCTTTCAAATATTTACCAGTTCCAGAAATAGTGCCACCAGTACCCACGCCAACAACTAAGTGTGTGATTTTCCCTTCAGTCTGTTCCCAAATTTCAGGTCCAGTTTGCTCATAGTGAGCTTGCGTATTACTAAGATTATCGTATTGGTTAGGTTTCCACGAATTAGGGACTTCTCTTTCTAAACGAGAAGAAACCGAATAATAAGAACGAGGATCTTCTGGATCTACGTTGGTTGGACAAACAATTACCTCTGCACCAAAAGCACGTAAAGCATCTACTTTCTCCTTAGATTGTTTATCTGTTGTGGTGAAAATACACTTATAACCTTTAATGATGGCAGCCATAGCCAAACCCATCCCTGTGTTACCAGACGTACCTTCGATAATCGTTCCTCCGGGCTTTAATTTACCACTTTTCTCTGCATCCTCTATCATCTTTATCGCCATACGATCTTTAATAGAGTTGCCTGGGTTTGTAGTTTCAACTTTAGCTAAAACAGTAGCCGGAATATCTTTAACGATGTTATTCAGTTTTACCAACGGCGTATTGCCAATGGTTTCTAATATATTGTTATACCACATGTTACAAAAGTAACGAACAACAATAAGTATTTCGAGATTATTATTTATTTAAAATTAAATTTTGAAAAATCAATTTAAATAAAATTTAGTTTTATAATCTACAAAAATGATATACTTAATATGCTATAAATTTGGTTCAGGACATGTAATAGCTACAGATGCACAGATTCTTGTGTGATTGCACTGCCTCTTTCAATGCCGTCATTCCTGTTTTCACGGGAATGACGAACTACAAGTACTGTAGCTGCTAGGCTAATTTGTACTGTTTCCCCGGTAAAGCCACAATAATCCCTTTCATTTCTAGCGTTAAAAGAATAATGGCCAATTTACTTTGAGCAATGTTGGTGGTTACAAAAAGCTCATCGACGGCCAAAGCCGATTTTAACAATGCTTCGCAAACCATCCTCTCCTCTTTATTTAGATCTAATGGCAGTTGCACCTGTACCGCTTCCTTTTTCTTCGGCGTTTCTTCGTCCCAACCTAAATAATAGATTAAATCTTGCGGATGATTAATTAATCCAGCCCTATTTGTTTTGATGAGGAAATTACAACCTTCAGAAAATTCATCATTCACTCGCCCAGGAAAAGCGTACACATCTCTATTATATGAGTTGGCAATTTCTGCGGTAATTAGTGCACCGCCTTTAATGGATGCCTCTACTACGATAGTAACATCGGCCATACCAGCAATAATTCTATTTCGTTTTGGAAAATTTTCTCGATCTGGATTAGTTCCCGGCAAAAATTCGGTAAGCAAGCCGCCATTTTTAAGCATTTTGGCAGCCAGTTCTCTATGGGCTGCCGGATAAATCCTATCTAAACCATGCCCCAAAACACCTACTGTCGGCACATTTGCCAACACACTTTCTTTGTGTGCTGCAGCATCCACACCGTGTGCCAACCCGCTTGTAATTAGTACATCGTAAGGCTTTAATATTTCGATGAGTTGTTTACAAAGCATTTTACCATAGGCTGTAGCATTACGAGTACCTACAATGCTTACTATTCTAGTCTTATTTAAATCTACATTTCCTTTGTAATAAAGCAGCAAAGGCGCATCGTAGCAGTTTTTCAGTCGTCTGGGGTAATTTTCATCATCATAAAACAAAACCTGTATCTGATGTTTCTCAATAAAGGCCAACTCCTGTTCCGCCAATTCCAATGCTTTAGTGTTTACAATAGCTTCTGCAGTTTTCTTGCCTACCCCTTCTATTTGAACCAATTCGTTAACCGTGGCTGTAAATACTCGCTCCGCACTCCCGAAATGATGAAAAAGTTTCTTGGCAATAAGTGTTCCTACCCCATTTATTAGGGTTAATGCGATCTGATACTTTTTATTCATAGGTAAAATAAAAATCTGAAAAACAAACACTTAACAATTAAACTATAAAAGTAGTTTGCAAACTACTTTTATAGTTTTAACTTTATATCACAACAAGATACTTCATTATGAGAGAATTAACAAAAGCCGAAGAGCAAATTATGCTGATACTTTGGGAACTGAAAGAAGCCATTGTAAAAGAGGTAATTGATAAAATGGAACCACCTAAACCGGCATACAATACTGTATCTACAGTAATTAGAGTATTAGAGGGCAAAGGCTTTGTAGATCATAAAGCAATTGGCAATACACATATTTATTTCCCAACGATTAGCGAAGAGCAATACAGGCATTTTGCTTTTGACAAGGTGATGAATAACTACTTCGAAAACAGTTACGAAAGCTTGGTATCATTTCTTGTAAAGGAGAAAAAAATGGATATTTCCCAGCTAGATGAGATTATAGCAATTGCTGAACAACTTAAAAACAAAAAGTGATGAACTGGCTCTATTATCTTTTAGAAGCAAACCTGTACTTGGCTGCCTTCTATTTATTGTACAAATTGCTTTTGCAAAATAGCACCTTTTATAATAGTAATCGATATTTTTTGGTATTGAGCATTGTGGTAGCATTTACCATACCTTTAATTCAATTGGGTTTCTTGAAACCACAAATATTATTGCCAGCCGAGGAAGTTGTTTACGATTTCCCTGTAGAGACCATTGAACTCGCAAAAGTTGCACCAGCAACTACATTAACAAAAGAAGACTATATCATTTACGGTTACCTCATCCTAGCTGCACTTTTATGCCTAAAATTCATATTGTCTATTGCGAAAATCATTAAGATTTACGCCAAGAGCGAAAAACGAGAATTAGATGGCTACACTTTAGTAGAAGTAGCTGCTGAGCATACGGCATTTTCATTCTTCAATATCTTGTTTATCCACCCTGATATGATTAAAAACAATACCGTTTTAAGACATGAAATTATTCATATCAAGCAAAAACACAGCTGGGACATTATCTTGTTAGAGTTGCTCAAAATCTTTTGCTGGTTTAATCCGGTAGTCTATTTGATTAAAAGAGATTTAACGCTGCTACATGAATATATCGCAGACGAACGAACCACTTCTAGCGCTATCTCGAAACATGAATACGCCATGTTTTTAATCGAGAACTCGATGGCTTCTTATTCACCTTCACTTGTCAATCAATTTTTCAATCAATCAATATTAAAAAGTAGAATCAACATGTTAAACAAAGAAAAAACGGCAAATTGGGCTAGGCTCAAGTATTTGCTGGCAGTTCCCTTAGGTGTGGGATTGCTTTGCGCATCAACCCTTGGATTTAGTAAAAGCTATGGTTATGATGTATTTCCCGCAGCACCACAAAAGACTAAAGACGAACCATCAACACAAGGAAAGAAAAAGTATTATCCTAAATACAAACATGATAAAGACGGAAATTACATTTCTTTAGAAGAGCGATTGATTGTCATCAATGGTGACATCGTAAAAGATAAAAACAAGTATTATGGAACTGCGGAAGCAGATAAAATCGTCTTCTTAAACAGCGCAGATGCAATTAAAAAATACGGAGCAGATAATGGAAAAAATGGTGCAGTTGAGCTGTATGGAGAAAAAGTAGTTCATACATTCCCTCCTCCTATAGTTAAACAAGACCAGGTAAAATTCCCTCCGCCAGTGGTTAAAAAAAATAAAGCTAGAACTGGAGCAGCAATAGTTAAACCAGATCAAGTGAAATTTCCAGCACCGATAATAAAGCCGGAAAACCAAACCTCTTTTTATCCGAGCAATGTATATAATGGCCAAAAAACGATCAAGGTAGATCCAAGAGCGATCATCATCAATGGAGAAATAATAGCAGATAATAGCACATTTTACGGAGTTAGAAACACAGACGAGGTTATATTTATACACCCTCATGATGCTGCGATAAAGTATGGAGAAAAAGGAAAGAATGGTGCAGTAGAAATTTCAGGATCAAAAGCTGAAAAAACACCATTGACATCTCCACCACCAGTAGAGACACCTCCCTTGTCGCCAAAACCACCTAAAGTTAAAAAAGATCAAGTTAAATTCCCGCCACCAATCGTTAAGCCAGATAAAAAGGCAGATAGTCAAAAATCAGTTGATGACATTGAGCTAACGGAAAAAACGACAAACACCAAATCAAAGGCTTCTCAAAATCAACTTAATAACAAAATAAACAAGGTAATTTTAGCTGAAATTAATAAATCTAGAAGCGAGCCTGGTTTTAAAGAAAGAGTAAAAGAGCAAATCAAAACAGGCGCTTTAAAGAAAGAAAAGCAAGAAATTACTCCTGCTAAAGAAACTTTCCAAAAAAACAAATAACGTCTTTAGCAAAGCTTGGACACTCTACAAACCCAAAGTAGAAGAAAACAAAAACGATAATTGCTAAAATGGGCTACTGTGGCACATAAACCACGTATTTAGTTTCAAAGAAATCTTCCTCAAAATAAGCTGAAAGTGGATACAACTCTGCTTTCAGTTTACTTTCCTTTATCTCTTCTGCTAAATCGCCACCTTTTAAGTACAAAATACCGTTTCTAATAGCGTTAATGTTTTCTTTGGCAAACTTTCCTCTAACCCAAGGATAAAACTCGCCCAAACGAGTTACCGCCCTAGATACCACAAAATTATATTTATCGGTAATCTGCTCTGCCCTACTGTGCGATGCCTTTACATTTTTCAAGCCCAGTGCAGTGGCAACTTCGGTAACTACTTTTATCTTTTTCCCAATAGAGTCTACTAAATGAAATTCAGTTTCTGGAAACAAGATGGCCAAAGGAATACCAGGAAAACCACCGCCACAACCTACGTCAAGCACTTTTTCTCCGGGTTTAAAAGTACAGAACTTTGCTATGCCCAACGAATGCAGAATGTGGCGCTCGTAAAGCTCTTCGATATCTTTTCTAGAAATCACATTGATCTGCGAGTTCCATAAGCTATACAAATCAAAAAAGTTGCTCAAACTGCTCAATTTGTGTTGCAGTTAAATCTTTAAAATATTTGAAGATGATATCGGGTTTTACCATGTTAGCAGTTTTCAGGTTTCAATTGGCAGTTCTCGGTTTTTAGTTGGCAATTTTTAGTTGGCAGTCAAATCAACAATCGAACAATTCAGCAATACAACAATAGCCATTTGTTCAAGCGCAAATCATTTCCACGCAACCTTCTTCACAAAGATAGACAGAATAGCGTTAAACACTAAGAAAACCATCAAAATGATATCTAAAATTGGGAACCACCATCTCAATTCGCCGTAATTTAATCGCTTTAGTAGTTTAGGATACGCGAAACACCTCACAATTAAGCTTAGTAAGAAAACACCTACGGCAATAAAATGGGTATTCGGGAAACAAGCCAGCGTAATCACCAACGCGTAAAAAGCAAATTGTATGGCTATCTGCGCAGATAAAATGAATTTATGTTTCGGCTTATAAAAATTTCCAGCACCAACATGTCTTTTCTTCTGGCGTAAATAAGCCAAAAACGAACGCTTTGGCTCGCTCCAAACATGTGTATCCTTATGGATTTGAATAATCGTGTTACTTGGCGTTGCATTAGCGTTTACAAATAAATCATCATCACCAGATGGAATATGCATATGAGCTGCAAAACCTTTGCTCTTAAAAAACAATGATTTTTTGTAGGCCATATTTCTGCCCACGCCCATGTAAGGCATCCCCTTTAAAGCAAACGATAAGTAATTAACTGCTGTAAAAAAGGTTTCGAAACGGATCAGCGCATTCAACAAACTTCTTTTCTTGAAATAAGGAGAATAGCCCAGCAAAATCTGCACATCATTATCGGCAGGCCGCTGCATACCTCTCAACCAATTTACAGAGGCAGGTTCACAATCAGCATCGGTAAAAACCAACCACTCATGGCTAGCCGCTTTAATTCCCATGGTTACCGCGAATTTTTTTCCCGCGATAAACTTCTCGCCTTCTCTCACATGAACCACTTTTAAATTTGGATATTTCTTCTCCAAACCCTCTAAAAGATCAATCGTACCATCCCAAGAACGGTCATTTACTATCACTACTTCAAAATTGGGATAATCTTGCGCAAAGATACTCGGAAGAAACTTTTCGAGATTTTCTCGCTCGTTACGGGCACAAATAATTACACTAATGGGCTCGTTGCTCACTGCAGGCAGTTCCTCCAAACGATAAGTGGCCAATTTTAAATGTACGCCAAGTACATAATATAAGTGTACAAAAAAAAACAAAAGGCAAGCGCCGTTAGCAGGCAGATTTCGAGTATGTTAAATTCCACGATGGTGTTTAAAAGCTAGCAAAGGTAAAAATTTGTGCCGTTGCTACGATAGTTTTTTAGATTTTGATTAGAAAAGCAATTGCAGCAGTTCTCGGATACGGCGGTCCCACTTTACGCTACAATCTTTTTTCGCATCAGCTCAATCAAAAACTTAGGCATCTACTTCATCAAAAAGTATTTCCGCTGCAATTGGGTTTAGTCGGCAAGTTCCACTGCACAGGTTTAAGTGATATAAACCCGATTGAGCGGATTAGCCCGTATCCCAACGTCAGTTGGGAGCGGACTATGAGCGAAAGCGGGACTAACATTAATAGTACAACTTGTCACTGCTTTTCCAACAATTAAACTATTTCAACGACACTTTAGAGATATCTGGAACTCCAGCCGAAGCCGCAGTTTTAGCTAACTGCTGTTTATTTATGGTAGAAGTCTTTCCGTTTTGCTTGATCTGATAAGCTAACATACTATTATTATACATGAAACTCAAAATCCAGTTCCGCCTATCGGATTCAGACAGTTTTCGCCAGTTTACTTTGAACTTCGTTCTTGGCCATGTTACTTCTAATCGAATTTCGGAGACTGATCACTTTTGTTTTATCAGCAGAAACTTGGTGGTACATTTCCCAATTCCAAGCAATGCCAATGGCCAAAATATCCGACAAATAATTAGACTTTAATCCCAGTTTCTGAGCTCTGCTATCAAAATGATACATCGTTCTGGTACCCGTTAAAAAACTCCTCAGCTTTCCTTTATCTGTGTTCTTGTTATTCGCTAAAACCTTATTAAACAAGAGCGCTTCGAAATCTCTAAAATGACTGAAGCCCAAATACAGATAATCAGCATTGCTTGCTTTACTGGTAGCTTTACCAGTATTCTTAAAAGCGTTGCTCATTACACTTTGACTTAAAGCCGTGTAACCATGTCCCATACCCAAACTGGCCGTAGCTGAGCCTTCGTATTGCGCTTGCGCACTAAGCTGAAACACAACGAATAAAATACCGATGACGAAAATCTTCATGATGTTAACATTTTTTGATGACCTTTTTTACAACGCCATGCAAATTGGTTTGTTTGGGTTTGGCAGCAATAATATCTTAAACCATACCTGTCTAACACGAATTTTATTATTTTTGCATTCTATATGAAATTCGATTTACAGGCAAAAGACCCAAATTCTAAAGCAAGAGCAGGTGTTATTAGCACAGCTCACGGCGACATACAAACACCCATTTTTATGCCTGTAGGCACCGCTGGAACGGTGAAAGCGGTACACCAAAGAGAATTAAAGGATGATATTAAAGCTCAAATTATTTTGGGCAATACCTATCACCTATACCTTCGTCCGGGATTGGACATTTTAGAAGCAGCTGGTGGTTTACATAAATTTAACGGCTGGGACCGACCTATTTTAACAGACAGCGGCGGTTACCAAGTGTATTCGTTAAGTAAAGTACGTAAAATTAAGGAAGAAGGAGTTACCTTCCGTTCGCATATTGATGGCTCTAAGCATTTGTTTACGCCAGAATACGCCATGGACATTCAACGCACCATTGGGGCTGACATCATTATGGCGTTTGATGAATGTACACCTTACCCTTGTGACTATAAATACGCTGCCAACTCAATTAACATGACACACCGTTGGTTGAAGCGCTGCTGTGAACGTTTTGATACTACTGAACCAAAATACGGTTACGATCAAACACTTTTCCCTATTGTGCAGGGTTCTGTATATAAAGATTTGCGCATCAAATCTGCGGAATTTATTGCCTCAATGGGTCGAGAAGGAAACGCCATAGGCGGTCTTTCTGTAGGTGAACCTGCTGAGGAAATGTATGCTATGACTGAGGTAGTTTGCGACATTTTACCTTACGAAAAACCTCGTTATTTGATGGGTGTAGGTACACCAGTCAATATTTTGGAGAATATTGCGTTAGGGGTAGATATGTTCGATTGCGTAATGCCTACTCGTAATGCCAGAAATGGAATGCTTTTCACCAAAAACGGGATGATCAACATTACCAATAAGAAATGGGCTAACGATTTTTCTCCAATTGATGCTGACAGCGATTTGTTTGCAGATCAGGTCTACACGAAAGCTTATTTGCGCCATTTAATGCATAGCAAAGAGATTTTAGGCGCTCAAATTGCGACCTTACACAACCTACATTTCTATTTGTGGTTGGTTAATGAAGCTCGCGAAAAAATTATTTCTGGCGAGTTTTATGAGTGGAAAAACAAAATGGTTACTATTTTAGGAACAAAACTGTAAATGGGTTTCTTCAAGCGACGTTCAAAGATTATTGACGCCTACATTATCGGCAAATACCTGGGTACTTTTGTGTACACATTAGCTGTTTTTGTGGTGGTAATTGTAATTTTTGACCTTTCGGAAAAGCTTGACGACTTCTTAGGAAACGACATGACGGCTTGGGAAATTGTAACCCAATACTATGCCGGCTCCATACCTTTCTACGTTAACATGCTCTCGCCGTTAATGAACTTTATTGCGGTAATTTTCTTTACTGCAAAAATGGCTGATCAGACTGAAATTGTACCTATTTTAAGCGGAGGAGTAAGTTTCAATCGCTTTTTAAGGCCATATTTCATCTCGGCTTTCATTATTTTCTCGCTTAATTTAGCTGCCAACCTCTTCATGTTGCCCTACACCAACAAGATCAAGAACAGCTTTGAAAACCAAGTAATTAAGAAAAACGACCCCTATACGAAGTCGAATATTCACATGAAAATAGATGAGAATACCTACATCTATATCGATAATTTCGACAACCGCAGCAATATTGGCTATAGGTTCGCCTTAGATCGCTTTAAAGGCGATGTATTGGAGAAAAAGCTAATTGCAGAACAAATCAGTTACGATTCGCTTAAACGTGTTTGGAAGCTAACCAACTACACTACCAGAACTATAAAAGACTTGAAAGAAACTATGGTTTATGCTAATACCAAGACAAAAGATACCGTTTTGGACATGAAACCAGATGATTTCTCTGTGTATGATAACGTGGTTGAAAGTATGACCAGCAGAGAACTTGCTGATAAAATCAAAAAGGAAAAGATTAGAGGATCGGGTGTAATGAACGACTTGCTTTTTGAGCAATATAAGCGTTATGTACAGCCATTATCAGCTTTTGTACTTACCTTAATAGGCGTCGCATTGTCTTCCAGGAAAGTACGTGGCGGTGTAGGTTTACCACTAGGAATAGGCATTGTTTTAAGTTTCTTATTTATTGTGCTCAATCAATTTGCTAAAATGTTCTCTACCAAAGGGGGCGTACCACCACTATTAGCAAACCTGCTACCTGTAGTTATATTTGGAATCTTAGGCCTTTATCTACTAAGAAAAGCACCGAAATAAAAGCATTACATTTTTGTTGGTTAGTGTAAATAATACCTCTCTTAACTGGGACATTTTGCCAATTGACACCTTCAATTTAGGGTTTCAAAGAGCACAAATCTGAAAAAACAGTTTTTAAGCCCTTCTAACATCTTTATTGGGCAAGCAACACCACAAATACCATTCAACAACCCGTTGCGGCGTTATACAGCAGCTAATTCAGCAAAACACAACCTATTTAGAGACAAAAGCGTCTCAAAGAGCACCCAAACCGCAAAAAAAATTAAAAAAAAATAGCAGTTGAAAACCGCAAAATGAAGGTATTCTAATCGAAAAACCAACGAACAAAACCACCATAGATTCTGGACAAAAACTACCTTTTTCCTTCGCTTTGAAGCAAACAAAAGCGAACTAAATCCAGAGCAAAAACCAAAGCTCATTTCACTATTTAAAATCCAATTACTAGCAGCAATTAAGTGTCCAAAAAAGCCTGTCATCCGAAGTTAAAGCCAACAAGAAATACATCCAAATCTTCATCAATTTCTGCAAATAAAAACCAATAAAAATTGACCTAATAAAAGGCATTTTACCGCTCAAAAAATGGACACTAAAAAACGACTTAAAAACATCCTAAAACAGCAGCCAAAAATGAAGTTATTTTAAACGTAATAAAGCAGAAAATCTTAATAACTCACCTCCAAAAACGTAGTGTCTGTCAACACCAAAATCTTAAAACTTAACGCTATAAATCCAAAAACAGGATGACAAAACTTAGCACCACATTCCCAAAACTTGATCCAAAAAGACATTAAAAACCTAAAAAAATAATATCAAAATTGTACACTATCAAAAATAAATAAAGAGAAAAAATCAAAACAAAAAAAACAAAATAGAACACTAAGCATACAAAAAACAATCACCTAAGAGAAAGAAATAGCTTACCTAAATTTTCATAAAACATAAGACAAACTCACACAACACACCATCTAATTACACGAGTTTTAACTACTCAACACACCAAAATCCCCTTCAAAAATCTGTAGATTTTATATGGAAACCTTATACATTTTTGAAAATAGCATCATTTTTAAAGCTTAAAAAGCTACATAAATAGTGTATATAATTTCTCAATTTTTTGTCCTATATTAGAGCTGTTTATTTTATCTCATTTGATATAAAAATCAACACAGAACACACAACAAACAACTTAAAAACATAAAACATATAAAACAAATAATTATTTAAAAATCAATTATTTATAATAATTATATAAATTTCAAAAACACATAAAATAAACACCCCTACTCAATTAAAAACTAAAAAAATTAGCAAACACAATCAGAAAACCAATTTTAACACGACAAAATATTGAAAATCAATATATTAATATTAATTATATCAACTTTTACTTTTTCAAACAGTTTTTGCCAATTTTTTGATGAAAGCCAAACGCCGCTTAGTGTAAAATGGAGACAGATCAATCATGGCGGCTTTAAAATCATCTATCCGAGCGAACTCGAAAAAGATGCGCAAAGAATGGCTAACACCTTTGCCCACATCTACCCTACTGTGGGCGCCAGCCTCAAGGAAAATAAAACGATTATTCCTATCCTATTACAGAACCAAGGAACGACCTCGAACGGCTTCGTTCAGCTTGCTCCTAAAAAATCACAACTATACACTATCTCACCTCAACAGTTCGACAGTCAAGACTGGCTAAACAACCTTTCAGTACACGAACTACGTCACGTTGCTCAGTTCAACAAGCTCACTGGAAAGAAAGGTTTTCCATTTCCGGAAGAGATCTACTTTGGGTACATCGGGGTAAGTATGCCGCTTTGGTTTTTGGAAGGAGATGCAGTAAGCACTGAGACTGCTCTGACCTACTCGGGAAGAGGTCGGCAGCCAAGCTGGATCATGCCGTTTAGAACCTTACTTTTGGAAGGCAAAAAAAGTTCCCTTATTCGAAGAGCTATTTCGGCTCCGAAAAAGACGTCACCCCTGGCTATTATCAACTCGGATATCTGATGAATTCCCAACTTCAAAAAGAGCATGGAACAGACATCGGAAACCAGTTACTTTCTGACATTAATAAGAGACCTTTTAGACTGTACCCTTTTTCGCAAAGCCTGAAAAAATTCACTGGCAAAAACACGAGAAATTTTTACCTCCAAACTCTAGAAAATTTAAAACAAGATTGGGCTCAACAGGCATCAAAAAATAAGTCGGTAGATTACGTGAGCTTAAACAAAAAATCGGGGTATGCTACGCACTTTTATTTGCCTACTCAATTACCCGATCAAAACGTCCTTGTGATTAAACAAAGTAAGAGCGAGACGCCAGGCTTCGTGATCATCTCTCCTACCAAAAAAGAAAAAACTTTGTTCAAGATCGGCTACCAAGAACAACCATGGTACAGTTATGGAAACAACAAAATTGTTTGGGAAGAAAGACGAGAAGACCCAAGATACAAACAACGAAGCTACAACGTAGTTTGCACTTACGATTTTCGAACCGGTAAGAAAAAACAACTCACCCACAAAACTAGATTATTTGCGCCAAGCATTTCTGGCGATGGAAAAAAATTAATCGCAGTGCAAATTGATTTGAGCAATCATCATACCTTGGTGATGTTGGATATCGAAACGGGCAAAGTAACCGACAGCTTACTCAATTCAGAAAATTATCAATTGCAAACTCCAGCGTTAAATCATGATGGCAGTCAGATTTCATGGATTAGTGTTAGCGAGGAAGGAAAATCACTTTGGTTGAAAAACCATGAGAAAACAGAAGTCTTAATTAGCAAATCCAGACAACAATTAAGCAGACCAATATTTTTTAACGACAGAATAGCATTTAACGCTCATTACAGCGGAGTAGACAATATTTACGAAATAGACCCCACCTCAAAAAAGATAAGCGCTCTTACAGCTTCTAAATACGGCGCCTTTAATGCAAGTATTACTGACAACGGAAAAAGTCTGCTGTTTAACGATTACAAATTGATGGGGTATGAAATAGCGAAAACAAACATAGCTCCTACCGAAGTGCAAGCAAACAGCTTTGTTTACTACGGCCAAGAAACTAAAAAGGAAGATTATGTTTTTGCCAACGTTCCAGATAGCACTTTCAGTTCCAAGCCATATAGCCCGTTAAAACACATGTTCAATTTCCATAGCATTAGCCCAACTGCTGACGATGCTGTAGAACGAGTAGGCCTACAACTCAAATCAGACGACCTACTGAACACCACGAGCTTTTACGCAGGCGTTACCTATGAAAGTTCGTTACGTCGCGTTGAGTATAATGCTGGTTTAAGATACAAAGCACTCTATCCGGTTATCAATTTGAGTTACCGCAACCGACCTAGGCTTACCAATTATCGTTTTCAAAACTCCATACATCAAGCGCAATGGCGAGAAGACTTCACGAGCTTAACCGTATCGCAACCAATAAGCTTCAATTCATTTAACCACAATTTCAGTTTCATTGCAGAAACCGGTACCTATTACGTCAATAGACATTTTAACTCCGTAGACGCATCGAGATTGGTAAATACAATAGAATTCCCAATGACTTATCGCTTCGGTTTTACGCATCAGATAAGAAGTGCAGAAAGAGACATTGCTCCAAAATGGGCACAAGCATTTGAGTTTAAATACCAGCATCTTCCGTTCGACCAACACTTAACTGGAAAACTTTTTGCTTTCGAGAGCTACCTCTATTTTCCAGGCCTAGCCAAAAACCATACCTTATTGGCAAGCTTCAATTACCAACAAAACAACGGAACTTTTAGAACCGTGAACGATATCCCAGTTGTTTACGGCTACAACCAAATTGCAGCCAAAAGCTTACTTAAAAACACGCTATTACTCAATTATCGCTTTCCATTTCTATTTCCAGATCTCGAAATTGGCCCCTTCGCTTACGTGAGAAATGTACGAGCAAGTTTCTTTAGCCATTATGAAAACATTGGCAGCCAAAACAATATAACCCAGCCCAAAACTTTCGGTCTGGAACTACGAAGCGACATGAATTTACTACGCTACCAACCCATTGCCGATGTTGGCGCTCGTTTAATTTTCGTTAACAAAAACTATAATCAAAACCCTATCTTCGAATTGTTGTTTAATTATTATTTTTAACATCTAACATCCTACAACAAACTAAAAACGTACAAAATGAAAGGAAAAACCATTTTTATCATCGTGGTAACCGTGTTACTAACCATTTTTTTAATGGACAATAGCGAAGCTGTAGATTTCAACTTCATTTTTGTAGACGATGTGCCCGTTTCTAAGCTCGCCGTGATAGGCATTTGTATTTTAATCGGATTTATTTTAGGCTTTTTGGCAGGCAGACCACGCAAAACCTACAGTAGCTATAACGACGAAATAGAAAGAGATGCTATCGAAGAAAAACCTAAAAGCACGTTAAGCGACGAAGACAGAGACTACATTAGTTAAAAATATTGGAAAAGCAGGCACAGTAATCAATCGGTTACCACAGCCCTGCTTTTCGTTTCTGCCGATGAAAAATCGGCATCCATTTCAATCAGGTTTATTTTACAACTGTCAATCCTTATCATTCCACTTCAACACCTTCGGATTTATACTTTTAAAGTGTTTACAGATTGTAGTCTTTAACCTACGCAAGCTGTTAATCGGGTAATCTAGAAAAGTGCAGAGATGATGAAGCAGGAGTTTCAAAAACATTTCCTAACTTAATATTACCAAATCAACAATAAGATGAAAAGAATACTCTTTGCACTAATTCTTACTGCTTTTGCCTTACAATCTCAAGCGCAAGAAAAACCAAAATACGATGAAGCACTAGCCAAAAAATTAGGTGCAGACAACTACGGCATGAAAATGTACGTATTGGTTATCCTTAAAACAGGCAGTAATACCGCTGCAAGCAAAGCACAAACTGATAGTCTTTTCAAAGGACACATGGCCAACATTGAGAAACTAGCCAAAGAGAACAAACTCGTAGTTGCTGGTCCCCTAGCAAAAAACGACAAACAATATCGAGGCATTTTCATTCTTAATACCAAATCGTTAGAAGAGGCCAAAACTTGGCTGGCTACAGATCCTGCGGTAAGCTCTAAATTGTTAGATGCCGAAATTTTCAACTGGTATGGTTCAGCTGCTTTGCCCGAATACCTTCCTTACCACGATAAAATACAGAAGCGCAATTTTTAAGTTAGTTCAACTAAGATGCACAACAGTCTCGAATATAAATACACTAGGCCCGCACCTATACTCGAGGATTTTGTGGATAGGTTTTCTTCACTCCAGAACTTGTCTAATAAAAAAGATGGCATCACGATGAGTCTGGCTTAGCAGCGCTTCGCAAAGCGGGCTTAATAGATCAATTTAAAGCCAATTTCATGCCTGGAGCCGATAAAAAATTGATCATGAACGAAAAAGCGGAAGTATTTTTCAGTGATCATGAAGAGAAAATTGAAGAAGATTTCGAGAACCCGTACTTTCGTCCAGAAATAGACCGAGGTGCACTGAGAAAAATCTTGCTAGAATCGCTACAACCAACTACAGTAGTTTGGAACAGCCATTTCATTTCTATGGAAAAAGAAAACGAAGGCTGGTTATTACACTTCAAAAACAGTCCATCTGTATACGCCGATATTGTGATAGCATGTGACGGCGCCAATTCCAAAATCCGCCCTTATATTACAGATATCAAACCTTTTTACTCGGGTATCACCATGCTAGAAGGCAATATCTATGAGGCACAAAAAACAGCTCCCAACATACACAAACTGCTAAGTGGCGGAAAAATCATGGCTTTCGGAAATAATAAAGACATCCTAATGGGACAAAAAGCCAATGGAGAAATTGGTTTTTACGCAAGTTTTAAAACAGATGAGCACTGGGCTACCAACAACGGTTTAAACTATAACGATAAAACCGAGATGTTAAATTGGTTTAGAACCAGCTATCCAGAGTGGAGCCACATTTGGGATAAATTATTCGAAAATACAACAGTACCATTTATTCCACGCCCTATTTACTGCATGCCTTTAGATCAACATTGGAAAGCTCTTTCTAATTTAACAATGCTTGGTGATGCCGCCCATGTGATGCCTCCATTTGCTGGCGAAGGCGTAAATATGGCTATGCTTGATGCATTGGAACTAAGTGATTGCTTGACGTCCGAAAAGTATACGAACTTGCTAGAAGCCATTTCTGCTTACGAAACGACTATGCGCAAAAGAGCTTCGGTAATAGCAAAAGAGTCTCTTGATAATGGAGAACTTATGCATTCTGAAAATGCTTTAGAAAATATGCTGAGCTTATTTTCCAATCATTCAACCTTAGACAAAACATAAAGCGTCGTAACGGTTAATGCTCTTCCACCCTTGCAACATTTCTATTAAGAAAGGTTATAGACAGACTTATTAACTAATTTAGATTCTAATAAAAGAAATAACCTAAGATGAATAGAAAACTACTATTACCAAGTTTATTGCTATTTACTTCGTCGTTTGTTTTTGCACAAGACAAAGTGATAGACAATATCGTTAAAGAAGCTAACGAAAACTCACAGCTGGAAAAATTAGCCCACGAATTACTAGATGTGGTTGGTCCGCGTTTAGTGGGAACACCTCAAATGAAACAAGCCAACGACTGGGTAGTTAAAAAATATGCAGATTGGGGCATTAGTGCTAAAAACGAACAATGGGGACAATGGCGAGGCTGGGAACGTGGAGTTACCCATGTGGATTTGGTTAGTCCGCGTTTAAGAACTTTAGAAGCAATCCAATTGGCTTGGAGCCCATCAACCAATGGCAAATCAATTAAAGCAGAAGCGATTATTTTACCAGAAAACATTGTAGATTCTATATCGTTTCAAAAGTGGTTACCTGCAGTAAAGGGCAAGTTAGTTTTGGTATCGCACAATCAAATTTCTGGTCGCCCAGATAAAAACTGGGAAGAGTTTGCGACGAAAGACCTTTTCGAGAAATACAAAAAGGAAAAAGCAACAGCTACAAAAGCTTTCAACGATAATTTAGCGAAAACAGGTTTAAAAGCAAAAGAGCTGGCTTTAGCTTTAGAAAATGCTGGTGCCGCAGCAGTTGTGATCAATAATTGGTCGCAAGGTTTTGGGGTGGATAAAGTTTTTGGAGCTAACACCAAGAAAATCCCTACTATCAATCTATCAGTTGAAGATTATGGCTTGGTGTTCCGTTTAGCGAAATATGGTTCTAAACCCGTATTAAACGTGACTTCAGAATCTAAAGAATTGGGATTAGTTCCAACCTTCAACACAGTTGCAGAATTAAAAAGCAAGCAAAAACCCAATGAGTATGTGATGTTATCTGCTCATTTAGATTCTTGGGATGCTTCGGCAGGAGCAACTGATAACGGCTCTGGAACCATCTTAATGATGGAAACCATGCGCATATTAAAGAAATTCTATCCAAACCCTAAACGTACCATTTTAGTTGGTCACTGGGGCAGCGAAGAGCAAGGCTTAAATGGTTCTAGAGCTTTCGTAGAAGATCATCCGGAAATTGTAAAGAACTTACAAGCTTTGTTTAACCAAGATAATGGAACGGGTCGTGTAGTAAATCTTGCAGGACAAGGCTTCTCTAACGCAGAGAAGTTCCTAACTCGTTGGTTAGCTAAAGTACCTGATACGATCAAAAATCAAATCAAAACTTCTTTTCCAGGCATTCCGGGAGCTGGAGGTTCAGATTTCGCATCATTTGTTGCAGTTGGCGCACCTGGTTTTTCTTTAAGCTCTACCAGTTGGGATTACGGAACCTACACTTGGCATACCAACAGAGATAGCTACGACAAACTAGTTTTCGAAGAAATTAGAAACAACGCCATTTTAGCTGCAATTATGGTTTATATGGCTTGCGAAGACCCTGAGAAATTTACCACAGAAAGAGCTGAATTGCAAACCAACCCTAGAACTGGTCAGAAAGTAACTTGGCCAGAGCAGAAAAAAGCAATCCGTAAAGGTGGTGTAGATTAATTTTGTTTTTTAAAACCACCTAAGACATCTTAGTTCATTTTAGATTTCTTAGGTAATAAAACCACATAGACACATAAGGGATAACAAAACTATGTTTCTATGTGGTTAATATTAAAAACTTAGATTTTCTAAAATGTCTTAGGTGGTTAAACCAAATTACTCTTCCTTCTGCTGAAACTTATAGAACAAATATCCAAGAAAAGGCAAAATCAGAAAGCTACCTAAAACCAAAGCCCAGCCTAAACTTTGTACCGTTTTTTCTGGAGCTACCGTCTCATATAGCGAAACCACATCCCCTCCTTTTAAACGAATGAAATTAGGGAAATGCGCATAGCTGATGGCAACCAAAATCATCGTTACCTGAAAACCAGCTAACACTCTCAAAATTTGGGTTTTTCCTTTGAGGAGTAAATACCAAAGCAATATTAAAGACAGACTGGCCAAGGTGACAGCTGCTAATCCTACTTTGTTGTAAACCACCCAATTCATTAAGGGTACATCTTCCATTGCTGCGCTAAAAAAACACCATTGCACCAAAAACTACTGCAGCAACATTCATATATTCGGCTTTTTTAATGAAACGCTTTTTATCTTCATCCGTTTTACATTCCCCTATTAAATAAATGGCCGCCAAAAAGCCACATAAAGCTGTGGTAAATAAACCCACAGCTATAGAGAACCAATTAAGCCATCCAAAAATGTAAGCATCGGCAAAATTGGTTGCATCTGGATCTATCTTACCTGACAAAAACACTTCCAGCCAATATACCCAGAAATAAAGCTGTAACAAAGCTCGAATACCTGAAAATTCGGTTGTATAGCCACTGCATATCATCCTTCACCGCATCATAATGTCTAAACACAAAAGCTGTTCCCCTAGCTATAATGCCAATCAGCATAATGGCTAATGGAATATGCAGGTGCACCGACATAGTGGTATAAATACGAGGAAAAGCGACAAACAAGATCACAATGGCAATGATTAACCACATATGATTAGCCTCCCAAACTGGCCCAATGGCATGGTACATCGTTTGACGTGTACGGCTTCTGTTCTTCGTAGAGGTGAATAACTCAATAATTCCAGCTCCAAAATCAGCCCCACCTAATAAAAAATAGAGCAGAATAGCTAAACATAAAAACGCAATGACAACCTGTTCCATTATTGATCGATGTTTGAAGATTTGTAAAGTACGGGAACCATTTTAATTTGTCGATACAGCAAAAAGATAACAATTAAGCTCAGAGAAAAATAAATGGCAGAGAACAGGTAGAACGACCAAGCAATGCCTGGCATCGGTGTTACTGCATCAATAGTCCGCATAATTCCGTTGATGATCCAAGGTTGACGCCCAACTTCGGTTACTACCCAACCTGCTTCTAATGCAATATAACCTAGGGGAATTGCAAAGACAAAGAGTTTCAACAACCATTTCGTATTTAGAATGGTCCTTTTCCTCCATAAAATGAAGAAATAAATAAGGGAAATTATCATCATTACTGTACCCAAACCCACCATGATCTGAAAAGCATAGTGCGTAATCGCCACAGGCGGATGTTCATCTTCTGGTATTTGATCTAAACCTTTTACTTCTGCATTAAAATCACCATGTGCTAAAAAACTCAATGCACCCGGAATTTCGATATAATTCTTTACCGTTTTATTTTTCTCATCCACAATACCACCGATTAGTAATGGAGCAGGCTTTTCGGTTTTGTACAGCGCTTCCATTGCCGCAAGCTTGGCCGGTTGACGTTGAGCTACATCTTTCGCAGAAATATCACCACTTATAGGTTGCAACAAAGCACAAACGGTAGCAAAAGTAGCCGCAATTTTAAATGACCTGTAGTGAAAGTCGTTGTGTTGCTTTTTCAACAACATCAATGCGTGAACCCCAGCCACCGCAAAACCCGTAGCTGTAAATGCGGCCAAACACATGTGCAAGGCCTGAGTAAACCAGGCATCGTTAAACATCGCTTTAATTGGGTCTACGTTAATGTATTCGCCATTTACGTAATCAAATCCTGCCGGGCTGTTCATCCAAGCATTGGCAGCAACCACTAAAATACCTGATGCCAAACCGCTCACACCAACCACAACGCCCGTAAACCAATGGAACCATTTATTTAGTTTTTCCCATCCGTAAAGGAAAAACCCCAAAGCAATGGCTTCGATAAAAAAAGCCGTTCCCTCCAACGAAAAAGGCATTCCGAAAATCGGCCCGGCATGCTCCATAAACTTTGGCCAAAGCAAACCCAACTCGAACGAGAGCATGGTGCCAGAAACAGCACCAGTAGCAAAGAAAATGGCAACGCCTTTACTCCAAGCCTTAGTGATATGCTTATAAACTTCGTTATTGCTCTTTAACCACTTGTAATGCGAAACAGCCATAAAAAACGGCATCACCATGCCAATACAAGCGTAAATAATGTGGAAGCCCAATGATAGGGCCATCTGTGAACGGGCGGCTAAAAAATCATCCATGCGTTAGGGGATTAGGACTGAACAAATATAAGTGTTAACACTATAAGTGCTAAGACGGTATCCACCTCATAAAGAAATATTTGAAATATAGAACGTTTATAAATTAAACTATTTTTCTTCTATTAGATTTTGGTTGATTATTAGAAAAGCAATTATCCGTTTAGGATGTTTCTAAAGCCCGGCTATCGTTACAATCTTTTTTGTTTGCATGAGCGTAAACACCTGTCATGCTGAGCCTGTCGAAGCATTTGCCCATCTACATACAACTATCCTTCGACAAGCTCAGGATGACAAAAACAAAAAGTCTTTTCACTACTATCGGGTTATTAACCAAAGCCTTTACTTCGAATTACCTCAACTCCGCATAAGCTGCATTTAAACTTCTAGCAATGCCATCGCCCTGCCATTCGGGAGCATTTGGAATTTCAGTTGCCTTCAAAATATCTTCTTTGGTTTTACCAGCTTTAATTTCTTTACCCACAAAATCCAATAACGACTGCAGGTAATTTTTAAAAGCAGCAATATCTGCTTTATTACCAGTTATTTTTTCAGGATCGCGACTGTGTCCGAAAATAAACAGTGTATCGTTATCGAACTTATTCGAAATTTGATCTAACACCTTAATCCAGCTACCAATATTCGCACCATTTGCGGTATCAATAAATGGATATCGACGGTTAAAAACCAAATCGCCTACGTGAGCAATGTTCGCATTTTCGAAATGATAAACGCTATCACCATTTGTATGGCCGGCACCAAAATAATGTGCTTTAATTTTCTCTCCGCCTAACTTGGTCTTCCAACCGCTGTTACCAAAAGTCAAATCAGGCAACAACTGTCTATCTAAACTATTTGCCTTTTCAGCAGTTGATTTTTGGTTTTTCAGTGAGTTCTCATGAGCAACCACATGTTCCACCAAACCTTTAAAAGCAATATTTCCACCCGTGTGATCTCCATGATGGTGCGTATTCAATAGATATTTGAAAGATTTGCTTCCCAACTTCTTCAATTCTTCGATTACATGAGGTGCCGAGTTAGGAAATTGCGAATCGATTACTGCAAAACCTTCGCTGCTATTTAGCCATCCGATAGTTCCACCTTGTTCGGTGAAAACACCAATATCATTTCTCAAAAGCTTAAATTGGTAAGCTTGCTGAATTCCGCCAGCAAAAGCGTTTGATTTATAGATAGAAACAAGGGCTAAAGCCAATGCAGAGTGCTGAATAAACTGTCTACGTTCCATAAATATGCAATAAAAAACCACGACTGTATCGCCGTGGTTTAAATTTAAACAATATTTTCTATTAAAAACCAGTACCTGGGTTAGTTCCAGGTTCGTGCCCACCACCCAATGGTTCATGTTTACGAGGTGGAGTTTTACTAAATTTGCTCGTAACTTTCGATGAAGAAGTAGATTCTATATTTTCTTCTGTTCTGGCTGGCTTGGTATCATCGATATCAATTAGATCTACCCTAACGTCTTTTCCTTTTTTATCTTTATTTTCCATAATTTATAATTTTTATTTAATGGTAATGGAGCTAATCCAATAACTTGGAATGTTTCCATGATCTTACCTAACAATCTCCGTTTAAAGTTTGTTTGTAACATTACACATCAAGTTCGAAAAATGAAGAAAGCAATCCTTTTTGGCGCAAGCGGTTTTGTAGGTGGATATTTATTGAGAGATTTATTGCAGAGCGATATTTACGACGAAGTCACCATCGTAGTTAGGAAACCTTTAAATGTGCAGCATCCAAAACTGAACATCGTTATTGCCGATTATCATAGTTTGGCTCAAAATGCAGCATATTTAGTTGGTGATGATGTATTTATCTCCTTAGGAACCACTAAAAAGAAAACTCCCGATCAAAAGGAATATTACCAGATAGATCACGATTATCCTGTACTAGCAGCGCAATTAACCAAAGCAAATGGAGCCAGCTCGGTGATGTTAGTTTCAGCGGTAGGTGCAAATGCGAAGTCTTCTATCTTCTATACAAAAACTAAAGGCGAAGCCGAGAGAGAGGTTATTGCCGTCGACTTTAAATACACTCATATTTTCCGCCCGTCGATGATTATAGGAAACAGAGAAGAAAGCAGACCGCTGGAAAAAGTTTTCATTAAAATATTCTCAGTAGCAAATCTTTTATTGGTAGGTAAATTGAACAAATACAAAGGTATTACTGCAGAAAATATTGCCAAAGCAATGATTAGAGCAGCGCAAAGACCTGAAGAAAAAGTAAAGATTTATCATTGGAAAGAGATGAAAGAACTCCTCTCATTATCTCAGATTTAGTTGGGAATCTACGAAAATATTACGTTTTCTTATCGCTTTACGATTTCCGCCTACGCGGGAATGACGAAATTTCACACCTATTGATTTTAATAATAAATAAATTTCCAACTGCCATAGGGTTGTCAGTAGGATGATTATTTTTGCTATCAAATAAATACCAATTATTAATATGAGCTATTGTAGTGCAATACCAAATATGCAGCCCGAAGAACGCAAGGCTTTACATACGAATTATCATGATAATCATTATGGTTTTCCTATCCATGACGATAACGAGCTATTTGGTAGATTGATTTTAGAAATTAACCAAGCAGGCTTAAGTTGGGAAACTATCTTGAAAAAGGAAGAAGGTTTTAGAAAAGCTTATGCCAATTTCGATGTCAATACAGTAGCCAACTTCACAAAAGCGGATAGAGAACGTTTGTTACAAGACGCGGGTATCATACGCAATAAACTCAAAGTAAACGCAGCTATAGAAAATGCAAAGACTATTCTCGATATACAAAAAGAGTTTGGCAGCTTCGAAAAGTGGTTAGAACATCATCACCCGAAAACCAAAGCAGAGTGGATTAAGCTCTTTAAAAAGACTTTTAAGTTTACGGGCGGGGAAATAGTTGGTGAGTTTTTAATGAGCATTGGATATTTACCGGGTGCCCATGATGCCTCATGCGCTATCCATGCAAAGATTTTGAAAAGTAACCCGAAATGGGTTAATCAATAGTTAGAAAAGCCAGTGTCATTAGCACTGGCTTTTTAAAATATAAGTGTGTCTCGTTAAGATTCAGCATCAGATCTTAAAGTTTTACTAAATTATCCTACCTTAACTTCCTTCTTCGGATACAAAATCGAAAACACATAAACCGTCAACACAGCTAACGGGAACGAAATTAAAGCCGGATTTTCCATTTGGTGCATCGCATTTTCAGCACCTAGCCCATACTTATCCCACATGGTTGGGGAAGTAAGGATAATCGCTAAAGAAGCTACAATACCCACCACAATTGATGCCGAAATACCTGTTGATGAAGTTCTCTTCCAGAACAGCAGGAACAAGATTGCCGGTAAATTGGCAGAAGCCGCAATAGCAAACGCCCATCCTACCAAGAAAGAAACGTTGATGCCCTTAAATGCCATGCCTAATAAGATTGCAAATACTCCCACCACAACAGCTGCTATTTTACCTACTTTCACCTTACTATTATCGTTTAGGTTTTTCTTCAAATAAATATCGATGAAATCGTGGGCAATGGCGCCCGATGAAGCTACGATCAGTCCGGCTACGGTTCCGAGTACAGTAGCAAAAGCAACAGCAGAAATGATAGAAAACAGCACAGCACCAAAAGCTTTCGCTAATAATGGAGCGGCCATATTACTAGATTCAACATCCATTACCCCATTTACACCTGCACCCAAACCAATAAATAAAGTAAGAATGTAGAAACCTCCAATAGCGGCAATCGCCAAAATGGTAGATTTACGAGCATCTCGAGGGGTTTTTACCGTATAATAACGAATAAGAATGTGTGGCAATGCTGCTGTACCTAAAAACAATGCTAACATTAACGATACAAAATCTAACTTACTCCACAAGCTCGCATCTGTACCGATCTTATATTTCAAACCAGGCAGCATGAATTTAGAACCGGCCGTAATTTCAGGATAATAAATAGAAACCTGATCAGTGCCATCTGTAAGTTTTGTTTGCAAGAAGCGGACTACGTCACTTTCTTTAATGGTAGATAGAAATTCGAATGGACCGACTGCGCCGGTTTTTTCCACCTCTTTTCCATTAACAATGATTTTGCTTAGGTGACCAACCTGGTAAAACTTCCTTTTATCCTTGGTCTCCCCATTGTACAACTTTTCGCCATTAGCCTTTTGCACAATGGTTAGTGTTTCTTTTAAGGATTGTTTTCCATCTTTCTCAGTTAAATAAAACCATCTTTCAACACCGTTCTGCCTTAATTTCACAAAGGTTTTATTGCTTACTATTTGTTGGCTTAGCACCTCCCAACCATCTACTGCTGCAATTCCAGCACTTTCTACTTGTGGCTCTAATTCTATAAAAGTATGGTAAGGATCTTCTTTTCCACCTGGAGATAGCGTTAAGCCATTTTTAAGAATGTATATGGTTAATATGGTAGATAATACAATTAATAGACCGCCTTTTAAGAACTGCACATAAGTAGTTGATGCCATACCTGCACTTGCCACAATAGCAATTACAATTGCGCCAACTAAGATTACACCCGCCCAGTGAGGCAAGCCTAACAGAGGCATTACCAAATCTCCCGCTCCTACCATTTGCGGAATGAGGTAAAATATAGAAATGATCAAGGTACTTACCGAGGCGGCTAGAGTGATTGCCCTTGAATTAAATTTTGCATTTAAGGCATCTGTAAAAGTGTATTTCCCTAATCGTTTAAATGGCTCTGCAATGAGGAATAAAGCCACAATCCAGCCGGCTAAAAACCCGATAGCGTATAGAAAACCATCAAATCCAGCAACGGCAATCATTCCACAAATACCTAAGAAAGACGCTGCTGATAGATAATCGCCCGCGAAAGCAATACCGTTAACTGCCCAATGAATTTGTCCGCCAGCAGCGTAATACGATGAAGAGTCACTTTTTTTACGGCCAAAATAGAAGGATAACCCTAGTACCAGCCCTACGAAAATGCAAAAGAAAACTAATGCTGTTACTGAAATATCATAAATCATTTTGCATCCCCTTTCTCAGCTTCATCTTCATATTTAGTACAGTAGTAGTTGTAAATAATGCCCATAATAACCGCAAATACAATTAAACCTATGCCATAAACTACGGCTAAGTTTAGTCCAGAAAATACGGTTGTGGATAATAGTTCATAATTAAATACACCAAGTGCTACGAAACCTGCATAGCAGATTAAATAGATGAAAAATAATCGTACGCCTAGTTTCGACTTTTGTCGTGTTACGATTTCCTTTTCCTCGGTTGTGCTGTTTACATGCATAACTTAAAGGGGTTCGAAAAGATTTATAATGGTTAATTGTTTTTATGTTGATAATCAACAATGGCTTTAGATACAATACTAATAAAAAAATAGAAGTTTAGTTAATGTTTTGGCGATAAATGGTTGATTAAAGAGTTTTTATTTGAAATGCAGTTTGTATTGATGCTAGTCGGCCTGTTTCGAAGAACTGAAATTTGTTGATTAGACCTGATTGTAGCGGAAATACTTTTTGGTGCGTCATCGACGAGGAAAAAGATTGTAGCGAAAAGCAGGACTGGAAGAAATAGAATTATTGGAACCTGCTCTTCTAAAAACCAAAAAAGAGAAACCTGTGCGATTTCTCTCTTTCTAACGATTTGATGTTATTAAGCTAAAGCATTTTGCTTAACTACCATCTTCACTTTTTCTAAAGTGTAATCTATTTCTTCTTTAGTGGTGTATTTACTAAACGAGAAACGTACCGCAGGGCGATTTGGATCTGCTTTAATACCGTTTAGTACGTGAGAACCAATGTTGGAACCCGACGAACAAGCACTACCACCAGAAGCGCAAATACCATTGATATCCAAGTTGAACAACAACATATCTGCCATGTCCATCTCTGGGAAAGAAACGTTTAAAACCGTGTACAAGCTTTTATCTGCATCAGTTTCGCCATTAAAGGAAATACCTGGAACTTCGGCAATTAGCTGCGCTTTCATGTAATTTTTCAATTCTTGCACATGCCTTTGGTGCGCTTCCATTTCTGTATAAGCGATCTCTAAAGCTTTTGCCAAGCCCACAATTCCGTATACGTTTTCGGTACCACCACGCATGTTACGTTCTTGTGCACCTCCATAAATCATAGGTGGAATTTTGATACTGTTATTTACGTACAAAAAGCCGACACCTTTTGGCCCATGTAATTTATGCGCTGCACAAACAATGAAATGAGCTTTCAATTTACGTACATCGTGAACATAATGTCCCATAGTTTGTACGGTATCAGCATGGTAGATTGCATTGTATTTTTCACACAAATCGCCCACTTTTTCCATATCGGTTAAAGTGCCCAACTCATTGTTAGCGTGCATTAACGACACAAAAGTACGATCGTTGTTCTGCAACAATTCTTCTAAATGTGCATAATCAACGTTTCCTTTTTCATCAATATTAACAAAACTTAGTTTATCGATCACGCCATCTTTAAGCAACATATTTAAGGTATGCTCTACCGCATGATGCTCGATTTTAGAAGTAATGGCATGTTTAATACCATAAGCAGCAATTCCACAACGGATAGCAGTATTATCTGCTTCTGTACCACCTGAAGTAAAGAAAATCTCGGATGGTGAAGCATTTAATAGCGTAGCTACCGTTTTACGTGCTTTTTTCTACCAAGGTTCTCACCTCTCTGCCCAAAGCATGTATTGCAGAAGGATTTCCAAAGTAATTGGTCATTACGTTGGTCATCTCTGCAACTACAACCGGATCTAGTGGCGTGGTAGCGGCATTGTCTAAATAAACTCGTTTCATTTTTATAAGTGTGTTAGTTAGTTCTTTTTTAGTGGTCAGGTATCAGTTGAAAGCGGTCAGTTAAACAGTTTACCAATTTCAACGATTAAACCATTCTTCTAATTTATCTGCAATATCTCCTTAATATCAGAAATGATTTTCTGTGCTAAATTTTCGGCAGTAGTTTCATTTTCTGCTTCGCTATAGATACGAATAATAGGTTCTGTATTTGATCTACGCAAATGTACCCAAGATTTATCAAACTCTATTTTCAAGCCATCTATGGTACTATGTGGTTGTTTATCATATTTCTCCTCCACCTTTTGTAATAAGACGTCTATGTCCATATCAGGGGTTAGGGTAATTTTATTTTTTTGAGATATGATAAGATGGATAACTTGCTCTTAATACAGAAATAGGTTTGCCAAATTTTGCTAAGTGTGATAAAAATAAAGCAATACCAACTAAAGCGTCTCTACCATAGTGCGATTCTGGATAAATGATACCACCATTACCTTCGCCACCGATAATTGCATTGGTTGCTTTCATTTGGTTAACTACGTTTACCTCTCCTACTGCAGCTGCGTTATATTGTTGTCCTGCTTTTTCGGTAACATCTCTCAATGCTCTTGTAGAAGAAAGATTAGAAACCGTGTTGCCAGGTGTATTTTTCAATACATAATCAGCTACGGCTACTAACGTATACTCTTCGCCAAACATAGAACCATCTTCGTTCACTAATGCTAATCTATCCACATCTGGATCTACCACAATACCTAAATCAGCATTTTTTTGCTGTACTACTTTCGCAATTTCAGTTAAATTTTCTGGAAGTGGCTCTGGATTATGAGGAAATTGTCCGTTAGGCTCGCAATAAAGTTCGTAAACAGTATCCACACCTAACGCTTTCAACAATGGCGGAAGAAAAATACCACCAGTTGAATTTACACAATCGATAGCTACTTTAAAGTTTGCTTTTTTGATGGCTTCTACATCTACCAAAGGCAATGCTAAAATCGCTTCAATATGCTTTTGGATATAAGTATCGTCTTTTCTTACTTGCCCCAACTCATCTACTTCCGCAAAGCTGAAATCCGAATTTTCTGCAATTTCTAAAACCTCTTTACCATCAGTATCGCTAATAAATTCACCTTTAGCATTTAAAAGCTTTAGGGCATTCCATTGTTTTGGATTATGGCTAGCAGTAAGAATAATTCCGCCAGCTGCCTTTTCTAAAGGAACGGCAATCTCTACCGTTGGCGTTGTAGACAAACCTAGGTCAATTACTTCAATACCTAAACCTTGCAGCGTACCTATCACCAAATTATTCACCATCTCGCCCGAAATACGAGCATCACGTCCAATAACTATTCTTTTGTTATCTGCTTTGCTTATTACCCAAGAACCAAAAGCAGCTGTAAATTTTACTACGTCAATTGGGGTTAAACCATTGCCAGCCTTGCCGCCAATAGTGCCCCTTATACCAGAGATGGATTTAATTAAAGTCAATTCGTTAAATTTTTGCTCAAAATTAAGAAAAATAAATGCTTTAATTTTATGTCAATCATCATGTTTTTGACATTTAAACCTCAACTAAATCTATGAGTTAGGTAGTTGATTTATTGTTGTTTTACAATTAATAACACTAAATTTAAAGGCACAAACAAACGACAGTGACATTTTTTTATATGCAACATAATTGCATAAACACTATATTTGCCGACCTAAAAAAAAGTAAAAATGCAGCGTAAATGGTTTCAATATTGGTTTAATTCGCCATACTATCATATTCTTTATGGCAACAGAAACGATCAGGAAGCAGAATTACTGATTGACAACCTACTTGCTCATTTAAAGCCAAAGGCAGCAAGCAAAATCATTGATATAGCTTGCGGTAGAGGAAGACATTCCATTTACCTGAATAAAAAAGGTTACGATGTTACCGGGATAGACCTGTCTGAACAGAATATCAAATTTGCACAGCAATTTGAGCAAAAAAACTTGCATTTCTATGTGCATGATATGCGTAAGCTGTCTTACATCAATTATTTTGATATTGCCTTAAATCTTTTTACCAGCTTTGGTTATTTCGAAACGGAAAAAGATCACGTTAATGCATTAAAAGCGTTTAGAAAGAGTCTTAAAGATGATGGTATTTTTGTGATTGATTACTTTAACACGCAAAAGATCATCAAAAACTTAACCCATCAAGAAATTAAAACCATTGATGGTATTGAGTTTCATCTTTCTAAATTTGTATCAGAGGGCAAAATCATCAAGCATATCAATTTTGAACACCGATTGAAAGATTATGCTTTCGAAGAGCGTGTTCAGGCTTTTTTACTAAGTGATTTTGAAACCATGCTCGAAAAAAGTGGCTTGCAAATCATCGAAAAATTTGGAAGTTACAACTTGGAAGAATTCGATGAGTTAAAATCAGACCGACTAATTTTAGTTTGTAAAAAAGCATGATGCAAGAGCTCATACAGTTTGACACTGAACTTTTTTTAAAAATACATCGCGGACTAACCAATGAGTTTTTCGATTGGATTATGCCTTTAATCCGTAATCGTTTTTTTTGGTCGCCTTTGTATTTATTCATCGTGATTTTTTGCATCAAGCAATACAAAAAAGCAGGTTTATACATTATCGGCGGCGTACTTTTAGCTTTTGCTTTGGGAGACGGGATTTCTGCAAAAATCATTAAACCAAACGTTGGTAGAATAAGGCCTTGTAACGAAGTGCGTTTGGCAGATCAAATTATTCACCGAGTGCCTTGTGGTGGCGGAAAAAGCTTTCCATCGTCGCATGCAACCAATCACTTTGCTATTGCAGTATTTTTAATCGGGGTATTTTACCGTAAGTGGAAAGCAATTTTACCAATTGGTATTGCTTGGGCTGCAGCAATTAGTTTTGCCCAAGTTTATGTTGGTGTACACTACCCTATTGATGTTTTCTGTGGAATGATATTGGGAATCTTGATAGGCTTATTAACCATATCAATCTACAGGTACGCCGAAAAAAAAGTTTTAAAACGAACAATTGTACAAATCAACTAAGAAATTTAAGCAGCTAAATCTTAAATCCTCTTAGCTATCATATCAGGCAATGGAACTTTGGAAGTTTTCGATTTTATTTTTCTCTGCTTTTTTAGGCGGAATGACCATTTTCTTGGTTAAAAATGACAAATCAAAATTATTAAAACTCATCTTATCTTTCAGTGGAGCGTATCTTTTTGCCATCACGGTTTTACATTTAATTCCCGATGCTTACCATGGTTCAGACAGCCACGAAATAGGTATTTATATCCTAATCGGATTTTTACTGCAGATTTTCTTAGAACAATTTTCTGAAGGTGTAGAGCACGGCCACATCCATAAACATTCGCATACACATGCCTTTCCTTATGGCATTATGATCAGTTTATGTTTACATGCTTTTCTAGAAGGAATGCCTTTGGCTAAAGATCATCATAACGAATTTATTTTTGGTATTGCGCTGCATCATATCCCAGCTGCTTTTGCATTGGCAAGCATTTTGGTTCAAAATCATATTAAAAAAGGGTCGATTATATTTTACTTGGTTTTGTTTGCGATAATGGCTCCGCTAGGCTATTGGGTAAGTTTAGGGTTAAGTAACGGGGAGTTTAGGCGGTGTTGAGGCTTATTTCAATAAGATTATGGGTATCGTAATTGGTATATTTTTACATATCTCTACTACCATCCTTTTCGAGTCAAGTGCCGATCATAAAATCAACAAACGCAAAATGTTGGCCGTATTGTTAGGTATAGGCATTGCACTGATAGGTTTTTTCTTGGGACATAGCCATTAACAGCTCACCCAACCTTCCCAAAGGGAAGGCTTTGCATGTAGCGTATGAATTAAAGTTATTAATATCCCAATTTATGACATTATGTCCAAAGTCCCCCTTAGGGGATTTAGGGGCTAATTTGTATCTTTGCGCAAATGCAGCTAGCTCAACAAGTAAAACATTTAATCAAAAAAGAAATCATTTTAGAATGGCGTTCTAAATACGCCTTAAATGGTGTTTTGCTTTACGTAGTTTCTACCGTTTTTGTTTGCTACATGTCGTTCCAAATTATCGATAAGCTTACTTGGAATGCACTTTTTTGGATCATCATGCTTTTTGCTTCCATCAACGCTATTGCAAAGAGCTTCCTTCAAGAAAGCAAAGGCCGACAATTATATATATATACACCTTGGTAAGTCCAGCGGCGCTGATTATTGCCAAAACACTTTACAACAGTTTACTGATGATCGTGCTGACGGTCATTGCCCTCATCTTTTATTCCTTGGTATTCGATTTCCCCAAAGACGCCGATATTTTGATGTATTTTGTTGCAGCAGTACTAGGAAGCTTGAGTTTCTCCACCATTTTCACTATGGTATCTGCCATCGCCTCAAAGACTGGAAACGGCGGCATGCTGATGGCAATTCTTAGCTTTCCAATCATCATTCCAGTACTAATTGTATTGATCAAATTTGCTAAAAATGCAATGGATGGCCTAGATAGGTCGGTAAGCTTAGACGAAATTGGCCTTTTAGCTGTGATAAATGTAATAGTGATGACGGTTGCTTTGTTGTTATTTCCTTACCTTTGGCGAGATTAAGTTTTAGGTTTTAAGTAATAAGTTTTACGTATTTAAGCGTTGAGAAAGTAACTGACACCTGACAACTAACCCCTGACAACTAATTAAAAAAATATGCAAAAAACCTGGTGGAAGATATTGGCCGCTGTTTTAGTAATCTATACCGCAGTTGCCGGTTTGTTATGGGATGTTCCGAGGTTAGCTATCCTTAATGAAACAATCAGAAACTTATATTTCCACGTACCAATGTGGTTTGCCATGGTAGTGCTTTTCACCATATCGGTTTGGTATAGCGTAAAATCGCTAAGTACGCAAAGCGAAGCTGATGACATTAGAGCCGTAGAAAGTGCAAATGCTGGCATCATCTTCGGTGTATTAGGTATTGTTACCGGTGCCGTTTGGGCCAAATTTACTTGGGGGCAGTTTTGGAGTTTCGATCCTAAACAAAACTTCGCAGCCATCTCGCTGCTTTTATACTTTGCCTATTTCGTTTTACGCAATGCGATAGACGAAGAGCAGAAAAGAGCTAAAATTGCCGCCATTTATAACATTTTTGCCTTTCCAATGATGGTGGTTTTGCTATTTGTATTACCTCGTTTACAAGATTCTTTACACCCAGGTAATGGTGGCAATCCCGGTTTTAACAGCTACGACTTAGATAGCAGAATGCGAATGGTTTTTTATCCAGCTTGCTTAGGTTGGATTTTAGTAGGCTACTGGGTTTATACACTTCGTTTCAGAACAAAAATTTTAGAAAACAAACAATTATAATCAACAATGACCACCATGAGTTAACGTTTGAAAAAACCAAACTCATGGCAGCTTCATTACCTAATAAATAAAAATATAATCTCAATGAAAAAAGCATTAACTATACTTTTTTTACTTTTCTCTTCACTTAATCTGCTAGCTCAAAACAACGATATTGAGATGGCAGACCAGCTACGTGCTGATGGGAAAATTTACATTGTAGTGATATGTATCGTCATTATTTTGGTTGGTTTACTGATTTATCTTTTCTCGTTAGACAAACGTTTAAAATTGTTAGAAAAAAAATCTAACGCCAAAAACTAATTTTAAACGCTGTACAAACATTTTTTTGAACCAAAACGTTATAGTGTTTACCATACACTAAGAAAAATATTCTTGCAAGAATGGTTTATTTTACTGCAATTTTGCACCCGTAAAAGCATAAAACCAAAAAATACAAAAAATGGCTAGTACAGCAAATGAAACAAGTTTTTTCACCGATGTGTGCAAAAACTTTGACAGTGCCGCTAAATTCACTTCTCACCCTGAGGGTTTGTTGGCACAAATTAAAGCATGTAACAGTGTATACCGTTTTCAATTCCCTATTCGCAGAGGAAACGGCTTTGAAGTAATTGACGCATGGCGTGTAGAGCATTCGCACCACATGAGCCCTACAAAGGGTGGTATTCGTTATAGCGATATGGTTAACGAAGACGAGGTGATGGCTCTAGCGGCGCTAATGACTTATAAATGTGCTATCGTAAACGTGCCTTTCGGAGGCGCTAAAGGCGGTATCTGCATCAATCCAAAAAACTATACCGTTGCCGAGTTAGAAACCATTACTCGTCGTTATACAACAGAGTTGATCAAGAAAAACTTTATCGGTCCTGGTATAGACGTTCCTGCTCCTGATTACGGATCTGGCGAACGCGAAATGAGCTGGATTGCCGACACCTACATGACCATGAACCCAGGTTCTTTAGATGCATTAGGTTGTGTTACTGGCAAACCTATTGCGTTACACGGTATCCGTGGTCGTAAAGAAGCAACTGGACGTGGTGTAGCTTATGCAGTTCGTGAATGTGTTAGTCATGCTGATGACATGAAAAAACTAGGTCTTACTGCTGGTTTAGAAGGCAAAAGGGTAATTGTTCAAGGTTTAGGTAACGTAGGTTACCACTCAGCTAAGTTCTTGATCGAATTTGGTGCTACCGTTGTAGGTATTTGCGAGTACGAAGGTGCAATTTATAATGCTAACGGATTTGATATTGACGATGTTTTTGCTCATCGTAAAAGCACAGGTTCTTTATTAGGCTTCCCTGGCGCAACAGACTTTAAAAATTCAGCTGAAGGTTTGGAGCAAGATTGCGATATCTTAGTTCCTGCAGCTTTAGAGAACCAAATTACCGCAGATAATATCCGTAACATCAAGGCGAAAGTAATTGCTGAAGGTGCAAACGGTCCTTGTACGCCAGAAGCAGAAGAAATTTTCACAGAAATGGGTGGTATCATCATTCCAGATATGTATTGCAATGCTGGTGGTGTAACTGTTTCTTATTTTGAGTGGTTAAAAAACCTTTCTCACGTAGCGTTTGGCCGTATGGAAAATCGCTATGCAGAAAACTCAAATGCAAACCTAATTAACACGTTAGAAAGCTTAACTGGAAAAACTATTCCTGCTGAGCACCGCTTAATGATTGTTAAAGGGGCATCGGAATTAGAGTTGGTAAACTCAGGATTAGAAGACACCATGATCCACTCTTATCGCGAAATCAGAGAGACTTTGATTAATAAACCAGAGGTTAAAACTTTAAGAACTGCAGCGTTTGTAAATTCAATAGACAAAATTGCCGTTTCTTACATGAATTTAGGCGTTTGGCCATAGACTGGTTCTAAATAAGACAAAGCCCCGTAATTTATATGTTACGGGGCTTTTTTGTTTATCAACTAATTGTCACGTTATGCTTTAGAAAGCGCCGGAAATAGCTGACCTTCTATTGTTTTTCTATCTTTGTGTGCTGTATTTTAAAATCACACCAAATGAGACCATCCATGATTTACATCTTTGAAAAGATACAAATAAATCTTGATAGACTCATCACTATAAAAACAATTTAAACAGATGAGAAAAAGTGCCATTATCGGTTTAATAACCATTGCCATCTGCATTGGATTTCTAGTTAGCTTAAATGCTGATACCGATTCTTACTCAAACTTTAAAGAAGCTGCCGAATCACAAAGAGAAGAACATGTAATGGGCTATTGGGAGAAAAGTCAAGGCATGTATTATGATGCAGTGAAAGACCCTAACCATTTTGCTTTTTTCATGAAAGATGAAGCCGGAACTGTTAACAAAGTGGTACTTAATGGCTCTAAACCTCAAGATTTTGAACGCTCTGAGAAACTGGTTTTGATTGGTAAAATGGAAAATAATACTTTCTATGCTTCGAAAATTTTAATGAAATGCCCTTCTAAATATAATGACAACATGGTTGAAGTGAACCAGGATGGGACAGTTAAAGAGATCAAGGAGAACGTTAAAGAAACAAAAGAATCTAAATCTTAATGGATATTCAGTTTATTGGAGAGAACCTCCTTCCGGGCAAGTTAGGCCAATTTTTCATTGTACTTTCCTTTGGCGCATCATTACTTTCTACCATCGCCTATTTTTTCGCCGCCAAAAACAAAAACCTTGAAGATCGCTCTTGGAATAAATTAGGAAGAATTGGATTTGGCGTTAACGCAATCAGCATTATCGGAATTGGTTCTACCCTATTCTATCTGATCTTAAATCATTACAACGAATATAACTACGTTTATTCTCACTCTTCAAAGGAATTACCCGTTTATTACATCGTTTCTGCTTTTTGGGAAGGACAAGAAGGTAGTTTTTGGCTATGGGCATTTTGGCAATCGCTATTAGGAGTTATCTTAATTTGGAAGGCCAAATCTTGGGAAAATGGCGTAATGACTATCATTGCACTTTCGCAAGCTTTTCTAACATCTATGTTATTGGGTGTGGAGATTTTTGGAGCTCGTATTGGTTCATCACCTTTTATTTTGCTCAGAGATGCAGTTGATCTGAAGTCGATGGCGCCTATTTTTTGCTGATCCTGAGAATTTCAAAAATTACCTGAGCTTCATTACCGATGGTCGTGGTTTAAATCCATTATTACAAAACTACTGGATGGTGATTCACCCGCCAACGTTATTCTTAGGCTTCGCCAGCATGATTGTTCCTTTTGCTTATGGCATTGCAGCATTATGGCAAAAACGTTATAAAGATTGGGTTAAGCCCGTATTGCCTTGGGTATCATTTGCCATCATGATTTTGGGTGCTGGTATTGTGATGGGCTCTTTTTGGGCTTACGAAGCACTTAACTTTGGTGGTTTCTGGGCTTGGGATCCTGTAGAAAATGCTTCAATTATTCCTTGGTTAACCTTAATTGGCGGTTTACACACGTAATTATCGCTTATAAGAATACTGGTCATGCCTACTTTACTGCAATGGCGTTGATTTTAGTGAGTTTCATCTTGGTACTATACGCTTCTTTCCTAACAAGAAGTGGTATTTTAGGAGAAACTTCTGTACACTCTTTCACCGATTTAGGAATGTTTTGGCAACTGGTAGTTTATATTGTAGCTTTCTTAGCTATTGCAGTCTTCTGTGTTGCCTACAGATGGAAAGAACTACCAATCACTCATAAAGACGAAGAAACTTACTCTCGCGAATTTTGGATGTTCATCGGAGCTTTGGTAGTTACCGTTTCTTGCATCCACATTATTTTTGCGACTTCTGTACCGGTATTTAACGCCGCTTTCGGAACTAATTATGCACCTATTAAAGATGCAGTTAGGTTTTATAACCAGTGGCAAGCGCCTTTCGCGGTATTAATTGCACTAATTTCTGGTTTCTCACAGTTCTTAAAATATAAACGAACTGATCCAAAGAAATTCTACAGTAGCTTAATTTCTTCAATTGTATTTTCTTTGGTAATTACTGGTGGATTAGTTTGGGTAACCGGTATCTACACTAACTTGATGTACATCATCCTAACTTTCAGTTGTATTTTTGCAGTAATTGCAAACGCAAGATTGTTAACTGGCGTATTTACCAAACGAGGAAGCAAGTTAGCGGGTTCTGCTACTGCACACATCGGCTTTGCCATCTTATTAATTGGTGCTTTGGTAGCTGCAGCTACCAGTAATCCAATTTCTATTAACGAAACCAACTACATTCCTGTAAAAGATTTTGAAAAAGCAGCTAAACCAGGTGAAAACATCATGCTATATAAGAACGAGCCTAAAAAAATGGGCAAATACACCGTTACTTATATCAGCGACACTACCATCCAGCCTAACACCTATTACAAATTAAACTTTAGAGTGGTTGATGAAGAAAGTGGAAAAGTAAAAAGAAGATTTCACCCTTAATCCAAGTATCCAAGAAAACGGAAAGATGGGCTTAATTGCTTCTCCAGATACCAAGCATTACCTATTCAAAGACATTTATACCCACATCACTAGCGCTGCACAAAAGAAAGAAGAGCATGCGGATCACGAAGGGCATACCGAAGAAGAAAATTACAAAGCTCCACGTATTGTAGCGCTAAAAATTGGTGATACCGTTCATACTAGCAGTGGCGTACTTACTGTAAAATCATTAAATAACAAACCTGTTGTTAGAGATTTAAAGGTAGAGAAGGAAGATCTAGCGGTAAGCTTACCGTTGGAAATCAACGTGAGTGGCAAAATTTATAACGTAGAACCTTTATTTTTAATTAAAGGCAACAATACTTTCGATTTTGCACGTAAAATTGATGAGCTAGGCTTAAGAGTTAGATTTACAAAAATCATCCCTGAAGAAAATAAATTTGAACTTCAAATTTTCGAGAAACCTCAACAGGCGAAAGACTGGTTAGTATTCAAGTCTATCGAATTCCCTTATATCAATTTATACTGGATTGGTACCATTGTGATGGTAATAGGTTTCTTGATTTCGATCTTCAGAAGAAAAAAAGAACTGAAAACAGATTAATGCGAGTATCCATCATAGGTTCGGGAAATGTAGCTACACACATAGCCAAAGCACTTAAAAATGTAAATGTACAGGTGCTAAATATTTGGTCTTATAATGTAGAAAATGCAAAAGTGTTAGCCAATAAAGTTGATGCTGATGCAGTCGCCGAAATTTCCCGAATTAGTATTGATGATAGTGACATTGTTCTAATTGCAGTGAAAGATGATGCCATCGCAAATATTTCCCTACAGCTAAAAGACTATAAAGGCATCGTTGCGCACACTTCTGGAGCTGTAGCAATGGATAGTTTGGTAAGCCACAAAAATTATGGCGTGTTCTATCCGCTACAAACATTTTCTAAACAAAAAGAATTAGATTTCAGTAACGTTCCACTTTGTTTAGAAGCGAATAATGAAACAAATCTAAATCAGCTGAAAACGTTGGCTTCGCTAATTAGTAAAAGCGTTTACGAAGTGAGTAGCGAACAGCGAAAGATTTTACATCTGGCAGCTGTTTTTGCTTGTAATTTCCCTAACTACCTTTATGGAATTGCGCAGCAACTACTAGCACGAAATCAATTGGATTTCGACATCATCAAACCTTTGATTACAGAAACTGCCAATAAAATACAAACTGCACTGCCAATGGAAGTGCAAACCGGTCCAGCTGTTAGAAATGACGAGCAGACTTTAAAAAAGCATGAAGGAATGCTTCAAAAGCATCCAGAATGGTTAAATATTTATCAACTATTAAGTAACCAGATTAAAAACAACAGATCATACTGATTTTTAATTTTGGGTGCTTACTTTTGCACTGAATTATGAGTATTTTCAAACTAAAGATAAATTTCGAAGAAGAAGGAAAAGAGCCTGTAGAATTACCTATTGCTGCTGGTGAAGATGTTTTAGATGTAGTTTTAGATAATGGTATCAAGCTACAACACAATTGCGGCGGCGTTTGCGGCTGTAGTACTTGCCACATCTACGTAACCAAAGGAATGGATAACATCCAGGAAATCTCTGAAAAAGAGGAAGATTTTGTTGACCGTGCAGTTAGACCAAAAATCACTTCTAGATTGGCCTGCCAATGCATCGTTTTAGATGGTGATATTGAAGTTACTATTCCAGACCAGTCAGGATTTTTAGGACACTAGACGGTTGGCAGTTGACGGTTCACAGTAACAGTTAACCAAACCTTAAAACATTTCAACATTAAAACGTTTCAACTTTACATAAATGAACAACGATAAATTTGCCTTACCAATTCAATGGAATGACATTGAGGACATTGCTTTAGAGCTTTATGAAAAATTTGGCGACGATTTCAACGAACAAAAAATCTACAGAATTAGATTTACCGATCTAATTGAATGGGTATTGGAACTTCCAAATTTCGCAGGAACGAGAGAACAATGTACTGAAGGTCATCTGGAGCAAATCCAATCTGCTTGGGTGTACGAGTGGAGAGATAATCAGTAAGCCCCCTAGCCCTTTAAAGGGGGAATTAAAGTATATGGATCATCACATAAGCGTTAGAGAGGAAAGCCCCTCTAGGGGTTTGGGGTTTCTCCAAAACCTTAAAAACATAACCACATTTATTTTTGATGTAGACGGTGTACTCACTAACGGGACCGTTATGGCTACCGAAAGTGGCGAGTTATTGCGTTCTTTCAACATTAAGGATGGATATGCTTTACAGCTAGCGGCAAAAAGAGGTTACAACATCTGCATCATATCAGGTGGTAAAGGCATGGCTATGAGTAAACGTTTCGAAGGTTTAGGCATAGCCGATGTTTTTTTAGGTGTAGATGATAAGTTACCAGTTTTTAACAACTACATCCAGCAAAAGGGAATTAGACCCGACCAGATTTTATACATGGGAGATGACGTTCCTGATGCTGGAGTAATGAGATTAGTGGGCATTGCCACCTGCCCAAATGATGCAGTAGAAGAAATTAAAGCTATTTCTCATTACATTTCTCCTAAAAATGGTGGCGAAACCGCAGCTAGAGACGTCATCGAAAAAGTACTCAAAGTTCAGCATCAATGGTATGGCAGCACTCCTTCTGCCGCCCAAGCAAGTAAATAGATCTTTATTTTGGTTAATTATTTATTCGTTTAAACTGGTTAACTGTAAAGCAATACCTTACCCCTCCCTTTTGCTTAACATTATTTAACAATTTATTCTTTTTCATCCATTAAACTTCTGTCGTTTTTTTTAATCAAAGAAAAAACTTAACGATATAAATAAAATTAAAAGATGAAAAAATTAATGATGATTTGCGGGCTATTATTTGGTATGGTAGCTTTTGCTCAAGCTCAACCTGGTCAAGGCAGACAAGGTGGTGGTCCGGGTGGTCGTATGGGTATGAACCCTGAGGCTAGAGTAAAGCAATTAGATGAAAAACTAAAATTATCTGATGACCAAAAAACGAAGTTAACTGCAATTTTTACAGAACAAGCAGATGCTCAAAAGAAAATGCGTGAAGAAGCGCAAGGTGGCGGAGATAGACAAGCGATGATGGAGAAGATGCAGAAAATGAGGGCAGAACTTGAAACAAAAGTAAGCGGTGTCTTAACTGACGATCAGAAAAAAACCTACAAAGCAATGCTTGATGAGCAAAAAGCTGAGATGGAAAAAAGAATGAAAGAGCGCCAAGGCGGAAACTAATCATGTTTAAAAAAGACAAAACAAAGCGGCAACTTAGCCGCTTTTGTTATTTTTGGAAAAAAATTAAACATGCTAAAGCTTAAGCAACCGATTATACTCGCTTCAAAATCTCCTCGCCGACAAGAATTACTAACCTTAATGGGATTAAATTTTGCTGTTGAGCTTAAAGATGTAGACGAAAGTTACCCAGCGACACTGAGTGCACCAGAAATTGCAGTTTATATTTCTGAAAAGAAAGCTAAAGCATTTAATGCCAATCCTAATGAAATTATAATTACAGCAGATACTATTGTAGCCATCAATGTTGAAATTCTTGGCAAACCCAAAGACCACAAAGAGGCTCAAGAAATGCTAGGAAAACTGTCGGGCAATAAACATGAAGTTTACACAGGCGTTAGTATCAATTATCAAGGCAAAATAACCTCTTTTTACGATCAAACAGAAGTTTTCTGCCGTGTTTTAAATACTGAAGAAATCAATTACTACATTGACAATTACCAACCTTTCGACAAAGCAGGTAGCTATGGCATACAAGATTGGTTCGGTTTAACCGTGGTTGAACGTTTAAACGGTTCTTATACCAATGTAATGGGTTTACCTACAGAGAAGCTATATCAATATTTATTGAAACTTTAATATTTCAGATTTACTGATACACTTGACAGCAAATTCGAGCCTACTAATGAAGTTGCATCTACTGTTGTGCAACCACAAGCTCATCGTTTTACTATGCGCTCAATTGTTCTTTCTTTACGCTAAATAGCAACAAAATAGCACCAATCAATAAAATGATCCATCCCCATTGGAAGTGAATAGCTTTACCCAATAAATTGTCGGCTATTTTCATACCAAAGTAATGTGTGGACTTGAAATAAACTGCCGCAGCCATTAGCAACACCCAAATAAATATCACTCTCGTCAACAATCTAAAAGCTTTTAACTGCCTAATGAAAAAACATAATGCGGTTATAGCAATAAGTGAATAAGTGATCAGAAATAAACGAATATCTGTTTTATACAATCCCCAAGAAATCCATTTTAAGAGTATTTTAACCTCTAACATAGGGCAAAATCCAGCAACAAAAACTAAAATTAGCCCAATAAAGGCCATCGGCTTATTTACAATTAGCATGATCAATCGTTTAAAACGCTAACTTAAGGATTTAGATTGATGTTTACTTTTGAAGTCGATAATTTTTGGCGCCCATTTTTTAATAACTTCCTCTATTTCGGTCGGTTTAAAAGGTTTTGCAATGAAATCTTGCATACCAGCTTCTAAACACTTATCTCTTCCATCTCCGAGTGTATTAGCAGTAAGTGCAACCACAACTGGGTATTCATAAATGCGGTAATGCTTCCTAATTTCTATGGTAGCTATAGTTCCGTCCATAATTGGCATCTGCATATCCATAAAAATAAGATCGAAATTCTCTTGCTTTACCATATCAACCGCAATTTGGCCATTCGATGCTTTTTTACAATCGTAACCCAGTTTATTTAGTGTTTTGATGATCAGCATAAGATTGATGTCATTATCATCTACCACTAAAATTTTAAATGGATAATTCGCAGACAAATCGTTATCTAACAAAATTTTAACCTCATCCTTTACGGGTTGGGGCATTTTATTTTCTACCGCTTCCTTTGTAGTAATATAAAAAGTGAAAGCCGAGCCACTTCCAACCTTACTCTTCACCTTCACCTTTCCATCCATCATGGTGATAAGATTGTATGCAATATTCAGTCCCAAACCTGTACCACCGTATTTACGCATGGTCGATTTGTTTACTTGTACAAACGGTTTAAAGAGTTGTTTGATTCTATCTTCAGCTATACCTATCCCGGTATCTTTTACTACAAAACCAAGTCGAATTTTGCCGAACTCATCTTTGTCAATTACCGAACATTCTAGCATAATACTACCTTTTTCCGTGAACTTTACAGCGTTGCTTAAAAAGTTTAGCAACACCTGCTTTAATCGTTTGGGGTCACAATTTATAGCATTCGGAACATTTTTATCTACCTTGAAATTAATAGATAAATTGGCGGAAGATTTTGGAAGATTTTGCTCAAATGTTTCGGCAATAAGCTGCCTGATATTTACCGAAGTTGTATCTAAATGGATCTTGCCTACCTCAATTTTTGAGAAATCTAGAATATCGTTTACAATACGAAGCAAAGACTCTGCACTATTAGAAATAGTCTTCGCATATTCTCGCTGTTCGCTAGTTAACGAACCTTGCAAAAGTAAATTAGACATGCCCAACACACCGTTCATTGGTGTTCTGATCTCATGGCTAATCATCCCTAGATATTCGGTTTTGGCGTTGTTAGCCGCTTGAGCATTTAACTTAGCATTATAAATTTCCTGATCGTGAGCAAGTTGCTTTCTCACGCTTATCTGCGATCGATTGTAAAGTACAACTACCATGATCAGTACAAGCCCTCCTACAGAAACAATTAAATATCCAAGTGTTTCATAAAAATGGTAATCTTGAGAAATCCGGAAGGTTAGATCATCGTTGAGCGACTGAATTAACTGTATAATTAATGGACTTGTAGAACCAATTTTGCTATTGAAAACAAAATCTGGGGTTAAATTTCCGTGCGCATGTAAGGGCAATTTTAGCTGGGCACGGTAAAAATCTTCTTCTTCATCCAGACTTTTTAGGATTGCTTTTGCATCGCCGCTATAAGTACCTGCACCTTTTAAGAATGGTGATAACACTTTTTTATGAACAGCTACTGCACTAAGATGTGTCTTTAAACTATCCAACTGCGCCGGTTCGCTATCAGCTAAAGAAAAATAAGCCTGACTTGACTTTTGGAGTGCGCCATTCAGTGCTAACAAACCCGCAATTTGTTGTTGTGTATACTTAATGTAACTACTGTCTTGCTTACTATAGAGCAACAACGCTGCACCGCCACCAATTAGTGCCAAAATCAGCATTAATTTAACGATGAAGTTGATAAAAATCTTCTTAGATGCAGCTTCGCTCATGTTGTCTCATATCGGCTATCCTTTAGTGTTGATACCCATTTTATCCGCAAAATGTGCGCAATAATCTCTTAAATCTTCTACTATATTTTTTTCTCCAGTAGCTCTTAAAAAACTATCGCCCATGGTTTGTAATGTTTCGTAAAAAAAACGCTTCATTTCATCAACAGGCATGTCTTTAGTCCATAAATCTATTCTCATAGAATTTTTGTAGTTATGATCCCAAAGTGCTAACATCATTGATTTTGCTGCTAATTGATCTTTATTTTCAGAGTCTGATGATTCCCAAAGGATATTTTCTGGAACATTTTTCTCGTCTAACTCTACTGTAATTTTTATTTCCGCTTTTTTCATCTTCGTATTTTTTGTCTTTAATGATAATGAAGCTATCCTGATTTACATTGCTTTTCTGCAATTGGAGTAAGCAATGAATTTTAATCGAGATGATTCATCTTTTTGATGTTTTTTAGTGATTATGTTTAACCAAACACACTCTTTAACACTAAGACAAAAACGACAGCCAGTATTACAACCATAAGTTGTACAAGCCAAAGCCTTGCCAAAGTGGGGATAAATTTTCTGAAAATTTGGTCGCAAAGAAACGACACAAAAAAAACCAACACACCAAATGCTATAAAAAGCCCTTTACGCTCGTGATTGGCAGGAGCCAAAAGCCAGCTTTTATCTACGATTAAACCAGCTACAGCCATGATACTCAAAGCAGACACAATGTTTAATGGTGTTAGTTTAACTTTCAATTTATCTGCGTGATTTAGGTTTTGATTTATAAGTACCTTTTGTATTTTTTTTATTTGTTGACGGGTACTGTTTTTTCTTCTCGTGGAACGCTCCTTTGAAGTCGGGATTTTCTTTCCTCTTTTGGGCATCAATTTCCCTTGCTAGGGACTGTTTTTCCTCATATGGTGTTTCTTCTATAAACACTTCTGCAGGAATTTGTTCCTCGGTAATTTGCTGTCTGATCAGTTTTTGTATCTTATCGATATAGTATCGCTCTGCTTCGTTGTAAAATGTTATCGCTGTACCTTCATTAAAAGCCCTTCCTGTTCTGCCAATTCGGTGTACGTAATCTTCAATCACAATAGGTACATCGAAATTAATTACATGGCTTACCTCACTTACATCTATGCCTCTAGAAGCCACATCGGTAGCTACCAAAACTCTGATATTCCCTTCTTTAAAATCATTAATGGAATTGATACGCGTATTCTGTCCTTTGTTGGCATGGATTACCCTAACTGCATCTTCTCCCAACCTTCTAGCTACAAAACTATTGATATTATCCGCTACGGTTTTCGTTTTACAGAAGATGATCAGTTTTTTAAATTCTTCATCGTTTTTCAACAAGTTTTGCAACAAATTGATCTTGGTTTTAAAATTAGGTACAGCATACATGATCTGCGTTACCGTTTGCGCAGGCGTAGCTTGTGCAGCCACCTCCACAGTAAGCGGATTTTTAAGGAAATCTCCAGCGATTTTCTGTACCAAATCGCTCATCGTAGCAGAGAAGAGTAAGTTTTGGCGTTTACGGGGAACTACTTCCAAAATGCGATGAATAGATCCGATAAAGCCCATATCCATCATTTTATCCGCTTCGTCTAATACCAAAAACTGTAGGCTGCGTGTATTGATATCGCCAGCTAAATACAAATCTAAAAAGCGGCCTGGTGTAGCCACCAAAATATCTACGCCTTTGGCTATTTGCTCTTTTTGTGTTTTAGGGCCAATACCACCAAAAATCACCACAGTTCTTAAATCTGTGTAAGTAGAAAACAACTTTACCTGTTCTTCTATCTGCATTGCCAATTCTCTAGTTGGCACTAAAATCAACGCTCTAGGATTTTCGCCCTGCGCATACTTCATTTTCATAAGCATAGGCAGTACATAAGCAGCAGTTTTTCCTGTTCCCGTTTGAGCAATACCGAACAAATCTTGTCCCGACAATACCGGTGCAATCGCTTTTTCCTGTATCGGAGTAGCTTCTGTAAAACCAGCTTCTTCTACTGCATTCAGTATTTGTCTATTGAGCTTAAACTCTTCGAATTTTTTTGGCATGAGGGCAAAGATACAAGATTAACCCCTAAATCCCCTAAAAGGGACTTTGTTTGCAATGTCATAAAAACGCAACTGTATTAAATACAAAACCTTTCCACTTTCTAATTCCATACCTCAATACGTACTATACACATCTCAATACTAATTATTACCTTTACCAACATGAGTACGATCTTGATAAAAGCAGCTAGCATTGTAAACGAAGGACAAATTTTCAATGCCGATTTATTGATTAAAAACGGAAGAATTGAAAAAATTGCATCTACAATTGATACCACAGCTGACTTAGAAATTAACGCCGAGGGTTTACACCTTTTACCAGGAATGATTGATGACCAAGTTCATTTCCGCGAACCTGGTTTAACACACAAAGCAGACATCTTCTCAGAAAGCATGGCTGCTGTAGCCGGCGGTATTACCTCTTTTATGGAAATGCCAAACACAGTTCCCAATACCTTAACTCAAGATTTACTGGCAGATAAATATGCTATTGCTCAACAAACATCATTAGCTAACTACTCATTTTACATGGGAGCCAGTAATGATAATATTGAAGAAGTGCTAAAAACTGACGCCAAAAACGTGTGTGGTATTAAGGTTTTCATGGGGTCTTCTACCGGAAATATGTTGGTAGATAATGAGAAAACGTTGGAAAATATCTTCAGTAAAGCGCCAATGTTGGTAGCCACACATTGCGAAGATGAAGCCACGATCCGTCATAACTTAGCTGTTTATAAAGAAAAATATGGTGATGACTTGACGATAGACATGCACCCCTTAATTAGAAGTGCAGAGGCTTGTTATAAATCATCGTCTTTAGCTGTCGAATTGGCGAAACGTTATGATACCCGCTTACATATTCTCCATATCTCTACTGCTAAAGAGGTTGCCTTATTTGATAACACTTTGGCATTGGCCGATAAAAGAATTACCGCTGAAGCCTGCGTACATCACCTTTGGTTTAACGACACTGATTATGCAAGGAAAGGTAATTTCATTAAATGGAACCCTGCAGTGAAAACCGCAGCAGACCAAGCGGGAATTTTGCAAGGTTTGTTAGATGATCACATTGATGTGATTGCCACCGATCACGCTCCGCACACTATCGAAGAAAAAAATCAGCCTTATGTGCAAGCTCCTTCTGGCGGACCTTTGGTACAACACGCCTTACCTGCGTTATTGGAAATGCACTTACAAGGTAAAATCTCGCTAGAAAAGATAGTAGAAAAGGCATCGCACAACGTAGCAACCTGTTTTAATTTGAGCGAACGTGGTTTTGTAAGAGAAGGTTACTGGGCAGATTTAGTTTTGGTAGACTTGAACGATCCTTTCAAAGTGACTAAACTAAATACCTTATATAAATGTGGCTGGTCGCCGTTTGATGGAGAAACCTTCAGAGCAAGCATTACACATACCTTTGTATCTGGTAATTTGGCCTATCAAAAAGGAAAATTCATGACTAATGAAACCGGAAAAAGGTTAAGCTTCGACAGGTAAAATCAAGCGTCGTATTAATCTCAAAGAAAAGATTAAAATGCCTGCTTTTTTTCTACGATTAGTTTAAGAAATATAATTTATTGGCGGCGACGCCAACAAAAGCCAATGTTGCCGTTGGCGTCCCCGCCAATGGGTTAATTTAACAGACGATGAAGGAAATAGGTCATAAACTAAACACCGCCTTTATATATCTCAGCATTGCTGTACTAACATTCATTTTCGGTTTCTTTCCCGAAGCTGTAGAAAGTTATTATAGCAATTTATTTTATCCATTAGTTTCTAAAATCCAACGTGGCATCTCTTCTATTTTTCCGTTTGCCATAGGCGATTTCCTCTATGCATTACTGATAATCTACGCGATTATAAATGTGATCATCTTCATCCGGAAACCACGAAAAACAAAGACGGAATTTGCTTTTTTTGGACTGAAATGTATCAACTTTCTACTTATCATCTACATTTCATTTAAGCTGCTTTGGGGTTTAAACTACTCGAGACCTAGAATTAATGAGCAATTACAAATAAGTGATAAACCCTACAGCAAGGAACAGCTTTTGAAACTCAACACTTTCTTTCTGCAAAAATTAGACACCTTAAGTAAAACGATAGATACTGCCGCATTCAATCTTACAACTCAAGAGCTAGAGAATACTGCTGCTACAGCATACAATCATTTAGCAGAAAAGCAATCTTTTTTCCGCTACAAATACATGGCAGTAAAACCAGTAACCAGTTCTTGGTTAGTAAGTAAAATGGGAATTGAAGGCTATTATAATCCACTTTCTGGCGAAGCCAATATCAATCAACGTTTACCTAATTTTGTTCTGCCTTTTGTAACTTGCCATGAAATTGCCCATCAAATAGGGGTTGCAAAAGAGGATGAGGCTAATCTAGTTGGATATCTTACTGCCATCCACAGTCAAAACACTCAATTTCAATACTCGGCCTATTACAATATGTTTCGGTATGTTTTATTTGAGATTAGAATGAAATACCCCGAAGATTACAATGTTATCATTACTAAAATTCCTGCATCTGTAATGGCTAATTTCAAAATTGAAAGGGAGTTTTGGGCTCAACATAACGGAGCCATGTCGGTTTATATGGGCAAAACGTTCGATAAAATCTTAAAGTTGAATAATCAACATAAAGGGATTAAAAGCTATCAGGATATTGTACTGTGGCTGGTGAATTATCATGAAAGAGAGTTAACAGTTCTCAATTAGCAGTTTCCAGTTCTGATCGCCTATTGTAAACTGTTTACTGCAAACTGCTTATCCGTGTATCGCTTCTTTATTGCCGTAGCTCTTAATCAAGTTACCTTCAAATTCCAACCATTCTTTCCAGCGTTTATCAACATCCACATCAATAGTGTATTTACGGGCAAAGTTTAAGAAAGTGGTATAGTGCGTAGCTTCAGACACCATCAGTTCGTGGTAGAATTTAGCTAGTTCTGCATCTTTGATATTTTGAGATAATACTCTGAAACGTTCGCAACTGCGGGCTTCAATCATAGCAGCGAACAATAATCTGTCTATAAAAGCTTGATTTCTACTTCCATCTTTTTTACTGAACTTCACCAATTGCCCTACATAATCGTCTTTACGTTCTCGCCCCAAAGTATAACCACGTTCTTTTATGATGTTGATGACCATCTGGAAATGCTCCAATTCTTCCAAAGCAATTGCCGTCAGTTCATCAACCAAATCTTGATGTTCTGAGTTTTGAGTAATTAGGGTAATGGCATTACTTGCCGCTTTTTGCTCGCACCAAGCGTGATCAGTTAATATTTCTTCTAAATTCCCTTCAGCGATATTGGCCCAACGGGGGGTCGGTAAGTAATTTAAGTCCTAACATAAGCCGCAAAATTAAGAAAATAGCCACAGATTGTTTTAAAAGATTGTTGGATTGTTAAATTGCTTCACTTTTGAGATAATTAGCCACAGATATACAGATATGGATAAATTATTCCATTGTTAAAAAAAATAAATCTGTGTATCTGTGGCTGAATAAATGCAACTTTGCAAATATGTCGGCAAGAAAAGTTTTATTTATTGGATTAGTTTGGCCAGAACCTACGTCATCAGCGGCTGGCACTCGTATCATCCAATTGGTACAACTATTCTTAGCCAATGGCGATGAAGTTCATTTCGCATCTGCAGCAACCAAAAGTGATTTCAGCTTTGAATTAACAAATATTGGTGTTATTGAGCATGAAATTAAACTTAACGATAGTTCTTTTAACGATTGGCTTAAAGAACTTAATCCTTCAATTGTAGTCTTCGACAGGTTTATGATTGAAGAACAGTATGGTTGGCGTGTACAACAGGAATGCCCAAATGCGCTGCAAATTTTAGATACTGAAGATTTACATTTCTTACGCCATGGCAGGCAGCAATCCATCAAACGCCAAACGAAATTAGATTTATACAATGACGTTACCAAACGAGAACTAGCTTCTATTTTACGTTGCGATTTATCCTTAATTATCTCTCAGGCAGAGATGGATTTGCTGAATGAATTCCATATCAATCCACAAATACTTTACTATTTACCTTTTTTAGAAGAAGGCATAACCTCAACCCAGCATTGGAAAACCTTCGACGAAAGAAAGGATTTTGTTTTCATCGGCAACTACCTGCACGAACCTAATTGGCAAACGCTGCAGTTTCTCAAAAGTAGCGTTTGGCCTTTGCTTAGGAAAAAACTCCCAAAAGCTTCGCTCCATATTTACGGAGCCTACGCCACTGAAAAAGTAATGCAACTGCAAAACACCCGAGAAAAGTTTTTTGTACATGGCAGAGCCGAAAATGCTAGAGCAACCATTGCAGAACATCGCATTTTATTGGCTCCGCTCCTATTTGGCGCTGGTGCAAAAGGTAAATTTATAGATGCCATGCAAACGGGAACTCCCATCGCCAGCAGTAAAGTAGGTGCCGAAGGAATGGCTAACGATTTAGATTGGGCTGGAATTATAAATGATGACTTAGAAACCTTTGTTGATAAAACTGTCGAGCTTTACCAAAATGAAAAACAATGGCAGCAAGCACAACGTAATGGAATTAAAATCATTAATGAGTTATATGCCAAGAATAAATTTGAAGGCCCTTTTTTAAAACAAATTACTGATATCAAAGAAAATCTAAATAAACATCGCCAACAAAACTTCTTTGGCGAAATTTTAAAACACCACACACTTCAAAGCACAAAATACATGTCGTTGTGGATTGAAGAAAAGAATAAATCCTAACGAATATGGAAGAACTAAACGAACTTGAGACCACATTATTAAATAGATTGACCGAAAAATATCCATCGTTAAAATCTCATCTACCATATTTAAAAGTTTCTAAAAGACAAATTTCTGGCTTCAGCTTATATGTGTATTTTTCTTATGTTGATTTTACCGAAGAGCCAGAAATGATCAATGCCTTATTCAGCAATGCTGAAAAAATTGAAATACCTGCTTTAAAAGAAGGGTTGAGCTACGTAATTGATATTACTGCTGGAGTAATTGAACATATCGAATTCTCTACCTACAAAGAAAACTGGGACGGCACATTTGGAGAATATCGAATTATGGAAAGTGAAATAAACAACTAATTATCGGAACCTTTTTTACAACATTCAAACATTCCAAACCAAAAACCTTACAACATTCTTGTAACTTTGTCGCATGGCAAAAATATCCATCAATCTGGCGACAGGTTCGTTACAAAAAGAAGAAATTATAGTAGGAATTGATTTAGGCACCACCAATAGTCTGGTGGCTTTTATCAATCCAGAACAACAACCACAGGTAATTAACGATGCAGGAAAAGGCGTTTTAGTTCCATCGGTGGTGCATTTTAATGAACAAGGCGATGCAGAAGTGGGTAATGAAGCCAAAGCTTACCTAACAACTGATCCAACCAATACCATTTTCTCCGTAAAACGATTATTGGGTCGTTCGTACAAAGATGTAGCTGAGCACAGCGATATTTTTAGCTACAAAGTAATTGATGATGATACCGATGCTTTAGTCAAAATTAAGGCCGGTGATAAATTTTACACCCCCATCGAGCTGTCTGCTGAGATTTTAAAAGAGTTGAAAACTCGTGCGGAACACGCTTTAAAAACGCCAGTAAACAGAGCTGTCATCACGGTCCCTGCCTATTTCAATGATAGTCAACGACAAGCCACGCGTGATGCCGGTAAATTAGCAGGATTAGATGTTTTACGCATCGTAAACGAACCTACCGCAGCAAGTTTAGCTTATGGTTTAGGCCTGGATCCTTCGGAACAAAAAACAATTGCGGTTTACGATTTAGGTGGTGGTACCTTCGATGTGTCTATCCTACAAATCCAAAATGGCATTTTCGAGGTATTAAGCACCAATGGAAATACTTTTTTAGGTGGCGATGATTTCGACCGTGCTATCTTCGACTATTGGATTGAGAAAAATCAGCTAGATGCGGAAACAGTAGCCAAAGACAATGTGCTAACGCAAAGCCTACGTTTACAGGCAGAGGCTGCTAAAAAAGCATTGACCACCCAAAATTTATACAACGAACAACTCGGAGATATCTGGTGTACGCTAGACAAACAAACTTTCGAAAGCTTGATTGCAGCTAAAGTGCAAGAAACTATCGAAGCTTGTAAATCGGCTTTAAAAGATGCGGAGTTAGACATTGCTGATATTGACGAAGTTGTTTTAGTTGGCGGTTCTACACGTACGCCTTACGTTAAAAAAGCGGTGAGCGAATTCTTCGGAAAAACTCCCCAAGATAACATCAACCCAGATGAAGTAGTGGCTTTAGGTGCTGCCGTACAGGCGGATATTTTAGCTGGTAACCGTTCGGATATTTTATTATTAGATGTTACACCGTTATCACTTGGTATCGAAACCATGGGCGGTTTAATGGACGTAATTATTGCTCGCAACAGCAAAGTTCCAACCAAAGCTGGCCGTCAGTACACTACTTCGGTAGATGGACAGGTGAACATGAAGATTTCTGTGTACCAAGGCGAACGCGATCTGGTGAAAGAAAACCGTAAACTGGCAGAGTTTGATTTGAAAGGAATTCCGGCGATGCCTGCAGGTTTACCGAAGGTGGATATCAACTTTCTTTTAAATGCCGATGGTATTTTAACGGTTCAAGCGATTGAATTGCGTTCTGGTGTAAAGCAAGAAATTGAAGTTAAACCCAGCTACGGCTTAAGTGACGACACCGTAGAAAAAATGTTAATCGACAGCATTACCAATGCTAAAAGTGATGTAGAACAACGTATGCTAATTGAAGCACGCAGCGAAGGTGAGCAATTGGTATATACTGCAGAGCGATTTATAGAAAAGCATAAAGATTTATTAGAAGCAACTGAAATTACTGAAACCCAAACTTACATCAGTAATTTAAAAGAAGCTTTAGGTAGTGGCGATAAAGATGTAATCCTTAAAAAAAACAGATGAATTGAATGAGTTTACTCGCCCATTCGCCGAAAGAGTGATGGATACTGCGATTGGACAGGCTATGAAAGGCAAAAAAATAGATGAATAGAACAGTTTCATTTTAACCCAACATACAAAACTGACCCTGAAATAAATTTACAAGTAGCTTTCCGCTTCGCTACAGGTCAGTGTGACGTTAGACCAGTGCTCCGTCATGCTGAATTTATTTCAGCATCAGCTATAAAGATTAAACTAAATTAATAAATAACCCCTTCACTTTTTCTAGGATATTGAAAGCCTTCTTCATAGATTTACTCCATGAAGAAGGCTTTTATTTTAACACTCATACTACTTTCTAGTGTTGCGTTTGCTCAGCAAAAAAACATCATTACAACAGACATCAACAACTTTTGGAAAGCTTACGACCAAATTAAAGCGACAAAAGATAGTGCAGCGCAACTCTCAATCATCCAAAATTCCTACATCAACAAAGGCACGCCAGGTTTAAAAGCTTTGATGGAAGTTAGAAATTATACTCCCCAAGGTTTTGTCAATGCAATCAACCGCTATCCCAATTTTTGGTCGTCGGTTAGATCTAACACACTAAAAGTTAGTGATTACGCGGCAAAAATTGAAACTGCCGTAGCTTCGCTCAATAAACTATATCCATTAAAGCCTGCTAAAATTTATTTCAGCATTGGTGCTTTACGAACTGGCGGAACTACACTAGCTGATAAGGTATTAATTGGCGCAGAAATTTCGATGGCTGATGATAAGACTAACACTGAAGAACTGCAAAAAGACTTTCCTCATTTAGTAAGCTTCTTTAAAACCCGTCCAATTGACGGAATGGTTTTTACCAATGTGCATGAATATGTGCATACCCAACAAAAAACCACCATCGGCAATACACTTTTAACGCAAGTGGTATTAGAAGGTGTGGCAGAATTGTTGGCAGAAAAAGCATTAAAAGTATCTTCACCTAACCCACAAATAGCTTTTGGCAAATCCAATGATGCAAAGATCAAAGCAGCTTTTGAAAAAGAAATGTTTTCTAGTTCTGTAGCAAATTGGCTCTACAACAGTCCTAATAACCAATTTAAAATGCGTGATTTAGGTTATTACGTTGGTTATGCCATTTGTGAGCAATTCTATAATCTCTCAAAAGATAAAAAAGCAGCAATAAAAGAGATGATAGAATTAGACTATAACAAAGAAGAGGATTTAATTGCTTTTGTAGAGAAATCGAAGTATTTCGAGAAACCATTGTTAGTCTATAAAGAAACTTTTGAAAAATCTAGACCAGAAGTAATTGGCATTAAAGAATTTGAGAACAATAGCCAGAATGTAAATATCAATACTAAAACGGTGACCTTGTATTTCTCTCAACCAATGAACATCAATTTCAGAGGTTTTGAATATGGACCAACTGGCGAAAAAAACGTACTAACGGTACAAAAAATAATTGGCTTTTCGGAAGATAAAAAATCCTTCAGCTATGAAGTGAAGCTAGAACCCAATAGGCATTACCAAAGTGTGGTTTCTGAAAGGTTTAGAAATGAAAATGGCATCCCCTTAAAAGCCTATCTAATTAATTTTAAAACAGCAGAATAAACCTACAATATGCAGCATTTTACTAACGAAACTATAGATATAAAACAACTTCCCAAATACGAGGAAACGGCATTAACTGCGCCAGCCTCAAAATATTGGCAAGTGATGTTGATCAATCTTATTATTTTTACTTTGCTTAGCGGTGGCGGGTTGGCTATACTCATTCTCATTGACGAAAAGATGCGAGCGAATTGGGCTATTTTTATTGGCCTATTTGTACTAATAATTATTGTGCTGTTCTTCTTGTATTGGGCAAGTTTTAAACGTAGAGGTTTCGCATTGAGGGAAAAAGACATTATCTATAAAAGTGGTGTCATTGCAGAAACTACCACAATTGTACCTTTAAATCGCATTCAACATGTGGCATTAAACGAAGGCATGCTATCTAGGATATTCAAATTGGGCACTTTACACGTTTATACTGCTGGAGGTTCTAGCGGCGAAATACGTATTGCCGGTGTTCCAATTGAGCAGGCAAAAGCATTGAAGGAAGCCTTGGTGCAACACCTAGAGGTGAAAACTACAAATGAAAGTGAGTAATGACCTTAGATTTTAGTCAACCACAAAAGCAATCTGCAGCGGGAATTTTAATTAGCGGAGCCTATACCCTGCAAAGATTGATCAGGGCTATCATTTTTCCCTTAATCATATTGGTAATCAAAGCCAACAAAAGTGTGCTCATCTACACAGGTTTTGCTTTGTTGGCAGTGCTTATCATTTCGATAATTTATGGTTACTTCTATTACCTTAAGTTTACTTTCTACCTCAACCCAATCAAACAGGAATTTATCATCGATAAAGGAGTTTTTGGCAGGAAGAACCTAACTATTCCAGTCGAAAAAATCCAGCAAGTAAACATCAACCAAGGCTTTATACAAAAGTTGATTGGGGTTTACAGTCTTCAGATAGATACCGCAGGAACAGATAGTAAAGAGGTATATATTGGAGCTATCAGTGGGCAAACTGCCTACGCATTAAAGGAACACCTTTTGAATGGCAGCGAGCAAAACGCTATCCAATCAGAAAACATTGCGGAGATGATTGAAAATCCGATGCATCAGCAAGAAACTCCTTTTATAAAAATTGACGTAAGTACGCTATTTAAAATCGGCTTAACAAGCAATTACGGACGAAGCGTAGCACTATTGATTGGTTTCGGCTACGCAGTGCTGCACAACTTAAAGGAGCTATTCAAAGTACTTGATCGGGATAGGGGGCAGATTGAAAACTTTTTTGCCAGTGGATTTACGATGTTTTCTATAGCTATTCTTTTTGTGGCATTGATTATTATTTTATTAGCCACCAATGTGATACGTACCTTTATAAAATACTTCGATTTTCAAATCAGCAAGCATCAAAAATCATTACTCATTTCATCGGGGCTGTTTGCGACGAAAAACACCTTATTACATCCAAACAAAGTGCAAATTATCGAGTACAGTCAGAATTATTTGCAGAAGAAAATTAGTTTGTTTAACATGGCGTTAAAGCAAGCTCATGCAGGTCAGCAACAATCCGATAAGGAAGTTAAAAGCGGTAACATGGAAGTGCCAGGCTGCAGTCCGAGAGAAAAGAATGAGATACTGCAAATGATTTTGAGCAAGCTTCCAAATGAAAGTACTCGCTACAAACCCAATTTCCGTTTCATGAATTTGCCGATAGTGTTTTGGGTAATTATTCCTCTTGCAGCTTACCTTATTTTTTATCAGTATTTACCAGAGATCAGATCCTTTTACTCCTTAGCTATTATTTATGTACTGGCGGTTTGTTTTGCCATCTACATTTCCTACACTAAACATCGCATTGCAGTTTCCGAAGATTTCATCATTAAGCAAAGTGGAATTTGGGACATTTCTCAGGAGATTATCGAGCCTCACAAAATACAGTCTATCAGCACTTCACAATTTCCTTGGCACAAATCTTTAGATATTGGCCATGTGACTTTGCATACGGCAGCTGGTAATATTTCGTTTAGTTATGGAAATTACACAGAAATTAAAACCTTAGTGAACTTCTGGCTTTATCAAGTAGAAAGCAAAGATAAAGATTGGATGTAATACAATAAATGACCAAGAACCAATAATCAAATCACAAAACAATCCTTAATGCTTTTCTCTCCCCTTGGGGAGAGATGCCGAAGGCAGAGAGGGACCAATAATCAAATCAAAAATAAAAGACTAACCGTACGGGCGAAATATTTTTCGCCCCAACCTAATTAACATGGAAAATATCACGATCAAAACAACCATCAACGCTCCTATCGAAAAAGTTTGGAAATACTTTACCGAACCAGAATTCATTAAACAGTGGAATAATGCTTCTCCAGATTGGCATACTCCAGCAGCTTCGAATGATTTAACTGTAGGCGGAAAGTTTTCTTACACCATGGCAGCGAAAGATGACAGCTTCAGCTTCGATTTTGAAGGCATCTACGATGATGTTCAAGAAAATAAATTGATTAGCTATACCATTGCTGATGGTAGAAAAGTAGAAGTAATTTTTGAAACCAACGACGATATGGTAGAAATTACCGAAACATTTGAGGCTGAAAATCAAAACCCGATTGAAATGCAACGAGGCGGCTGGCAAGCAATTTTGGATAATTTTAAGAAGTTAGTAGAGAGTAGTAAATAAGCTCACTCTCCGTCATTTCGATTGGAGCGTAGATTAACGGAGAAATCTTTGAACTTTGCTCAGCCCAAGAAAAGATTCCTCCTATTGTCGAAATAACTACCGCACTTCGCTAAGCATTAAAGTTCCTATTCCTAACGCCTTCATTGCGAGGAAGAATGACGAAGCAATGAGGAGTTTCAAAAATCATCTAAATTGAAAAAAGTTTACATATTCAGTGGTCTTGGTGCCGACGAAAGAGTTTTCAAATATCTAGACTTTAAAGACTGGGATGTCACTTTCATAAATTGGATTAAACCTAAAATTAATGAACCATTAACTAGTTATGTAAATAGGATAAGCGAGCAAATCAATGATGAAAGTCCAATTCTAATTGGTTTATCTTTCGGAGGAATTGTAGCTAGCGAATTGGCTAAAATCATTTCCGTTGAAAAGCTTATTTTAATTTCGTCATTAAAAACGAGAACTGAAATTCCATTAATTTATCGTTTGGCTGGCAAAATCAATTTACACCGACTTGCCCCCTATTCCATTCTTAAAAAAGATCATTTCCTAAACAGATGGCTATTCGGCGTAATTAGAAAAAATGATAAAGATTTGTTTCAGCGAGTGTTGGCAGATACTGATATTGACTTTCTGAAATGGGCGATCAATTGTATTGTAAAATGGGATAATATGAAGTTACATCCCAACCTATTTCATATTCATGGCAATGCCGATAAACTTCTTCCTATTCGTAAATCTGGCGAAGTAATCTCTATTGAAAATGGTGGTCATTTAATGGTGTTGGATAAAGCAAAACAGGTTAGCGAAGCTTTACATCGCATTATCTGACCTTTCCTATCATTGTCATCATTTCGGATGTAGCGCAGTAGAATGGAAAAATTGTACTTTCCTCTTTACTCGTCATTGAGAGAAGGAACGACGAAACAATCTCTACATACAAGCTAAATAGATTGGTTTGCTCGCAACAGCAGCTACTTCGTGGTCGCAAAGCTTGCAATGACGAGGTGTTTATTCCAATTCCGCTTTAAACTCTATTAAAGCATCATGACCCCTTTTATCTCACCTACTTTTTTATAAATATCTACCACTGCTTCCGCATCCTGCATCCATTTTTTAACCGTAACAGAAATATATTTTCCAGTTTTTGATGGCGTTTCAATAAACTCTTCTTCTGGCAAGACTTCTCTCAATTCTTTAATTTTATCTACACCACCTGTCAAAATAAATTTAAAGGCATACAACCCAGGAAAAGTCTGCACGCTTTCTAACTTCTCTTTGAAATTCGCATAAACATCAGCATTGTTTCCCTCTGGGATATCATTAAAATCTAAATTGTGGTTTAAATTATTTTTTTCCATGATTAGTGGATATCAAATTCTATTCCAAGCCTCCACTAATCTTCCGAATAGTCGAGACAGGCTCTCCAAAAGAGGGGAACATCTACAATACTGCCATAAAGTCGCCCACGTCGCTGACATTTATAAATTATCGATTAACCATTTTCAACAATTTAAACAGTTAACCAAACCTTTCAACATTTTACCAATTCCCCTTACAATTTCTTATTTTTGAACCTTTAAAAACGAGGATAAAGATTTGGATTATTTAGCAGGATTAAACCCACAACAAAGAGCAGCAGTAGAGAATACCGATGGACCAGTGATGATTGTGGCCGGTGCAGGTTCGGGAAAAACAAGGGTGATTACCTACCGTGTGGCGCATTTGATACAGAAAGGCATTGATCCATTCAATATTTTGGTGCTGACTTTTACTAATAAAGCCAGTAAAGAGATGCGTGAGCGTATTGAAAAGGTGGTAGGTGCCGATGCTAAAAGTATTTGGATGGGAACTTTCCACTCAGTTTTCGCTAAAATCTTACGTGTAGAGGCAGAAAAAATCGGATATCCAAGCAACTTTACCATTTACGACACTGACGACTGTAAAAGCTTAATCCGTACTATCCTTAAAGAAATGCAATTGGATGATAAGCTATACGCTGCCAACATCGTTTACAACCGTATTTCTTCTGCTAAAAATAATCTGATTTCCGTTGCTGAATATGTGAACAATCCTACCATACAAGCAGAAGACATTGGTAATAAAAGACCTGAATTAGGCAGAATTTACGAAACTTATGCCAAACGTTGTTATAAAGCAGGTGCAATGGATTTCGACGATTTGTTGTTCAAAACCAACGTATTGCTTAGAAAACATCCAGATGTACTGAACAAATACCAACATAAGTTTAAATACATCATGGTGGATGAGTATCAGGATACGAACCATTCGCAGTACACCATTGTAAAAAAATTAGCTGCAGCACATGAAAACTTATGTGTAGTTGGTGATGATGCGCAAAGTATCTACGCTTTCCGTGGTGCTAATATTCAGAATATTTTAAATGTAGAACGAGATTACCCTGATTTGAAGGTTTACAAGTTGGAGCAAAACTATCGTTCTACACAGAACATTGTTGAGGTTGCCAATAGTATCATTGCTAACAACAAAAATCAGTTAGAGAAAAATGTATTCTCTGCGAATGAGCAGGGCGATAAAATTAAAATATCAAGAGCTTTTACTGATAACGAAGAAGGTAAACTGGTAGCCGAAGCCATTGTACAAGAACGCACTGGAAACGGATTAAATTACACCGATTTTGCAATTCTTTACCGCACCAACGCACAAAGTAGGGCAATGGAGGAGGCTTTGCGTAAGCTCAATGTTCCTTATAAAATTTACGGCGGCCTATCCTTCTACCAACGTAAAGAGATCAAAGATTTAATTGCCTACTTCCGTTTAACCTTTAACCCAGCGGATGAGGAAGCACTGAAACGTGTAATTAATTACCCTCGTCGTGGTTTAGGCGATACTACTTTAGACAAAATATCGGTAGCGGCAAACGAACATGGCATTACTATGTGGCAGGTAATCTGCAACCCGCACCAATATTTAGGCGGTCGCGTACCAAACCAACTGAATGATTTCTCGATGATGATTAGAGCATTTGCGGCAGAGTCTACTAAGCTAGATGCTTATGAAACGGCTTTGTACATTGCTCAACATTCGGGTATTTTAAAGGAATTACACAGTGACGATAGTGTGGAAGGTAGAGCCAGATACGAAAACATCCAAGAGTTATTAGCTGGTATCAAAGAATTTGCGGAACGTGAAGACATTGAAGACCGCAGTTTGGCAATTTTTATGCAAGATGTAGCTTTATTAACTAACGATGATAAAGATAAAGACAAAGATGCAGATACAGTTTCGTTAATGACCATCCACTCGGCTAAAGGTTTGGAGTTCAAAAACGTATTTGTAGTTGGCCTCGAAGAAAATTTATTTCCATCGCAAATGTCGGTAAACTCTAGAGCTGATTTAGAAGAAGAACGTCGTTTATTTTATGTAGCCATCACCAGAGCAGAGAAAAAACTGACTTTAACTTATGCTACTTCTCGTTACCGTTGGGGAACTTTAACCTCGTGCGAACCTAGTCGTTTTATCAATGAAATTAGCCCGAAATATTTAGAGTTAGATGCCATTAAACAGGCTAAACCTAGTTTTAGCAGTGGTGGATTTGATACGGAACGTAAAACTTGGAGCCAACAGAGAGAGCTACAACAAAAACCTACCTCACAGCAAACTGCATTTAAACCAAAGCCAAAACCTACTACTTCTATCCTACCTAAAGCCCACGTACCAACGGCCGGTTTTACGCCTAGCCCTGCAAACGAGTTTCAAATGGGTATGGATGTAGAACATGAGAAATTTGGTTTCGGTAAAATTGTACAGCTAGAAGGAAGATTGCCAGATGTAAAAGCAACGGTATTTTTCCAAGGTTTGGGTAACAAGCAGTTGTTGTTAAAGTTTGCGAAGTTGAGGATAGTTAAATAGGTTATAAGTTTTACGTAAGTAATACGTTTTGTTAAACGCATAACGATAAACTTGCTACTGCCCCTTGGTTATTTCGACCGCAGCGAAGCGAGTGGAGAACCGAAGCTCTACGAAGTAAAATCTTTGAATTTGTTTAGCCTGAGAAAAGATCTCTCCACTACGGTCGAGATGACGACTGACTTATGCGCATTGTAAAACCTATAACTTATAACATACAACCTATAACTTTTTAAGTATATTTGCAACAGCAAACCATTCCGGTGAATTTCATAATTGAAAACATTCTTGGGAGTTTAGGGTTTTCCCTTGGTCTATAACTTCTGTTTCGGTTATTTCATAGTGGTTTGAGATTTTTTACCTTTTGGTTATTTCAAATTAAGATTTTGCGATTTGCTATTTTTATGCAGACCGCTGTTAATTAAACCTGATGGAAGCAATTATCTCCCGATTGTATCGGGAATAACAGCGTGCAGCAGGACTAATTAGCGATGAAATGCTAACATTAGTTTTCAAAAAATCATACTACAGCAACCTTGAAGTAACATCAAAATTTTAATTTTAAAAAAATGAATTTCGATTATAATACCACCAGAAGCGAATTAATTCTGGCCGAATACGGACGTAATGTCCAGAATATGGTAAAGTATATTATTACCTTGCCAACCAAAGAAGAACGTAATAAATATGCCCAAGCCGTTATCGATTTGATGGGCTTTTTAAATCCACATTTACGTGATGTGGCCGATTTTAAGCACAAACTTTGGGATCATTTGCACATCATTTCTAACTATCAGATTGATGTAGACAGTCCATATCCTAAACCTACGCCAGAAACTAAGGAATTTAAACCAGAGCACATCGGTTATCCGCAGCAAAGGATTAAATACAAGCACTACGGCAGAACGGTTGAGAAGTTGATTGCCAATGCCATTGCAGAAGAAAATCCAGAACGCAAAGCGAGTATGGTGCAAGGCATCGCTAATTTTATGAAAATGGCTTACGTACAGTGGAACAAAGATAACGTTGCCGATGAAGTAATCCTTAAAAATTTAAGCGAGCTTTCTGGTGGTGCTTTGGCTTTAGAAGAAAACGTGAACCTGCAAAAAAGTAGAATTTAGAAACCAAAACAACAGACAGAACAACAACAATCGCGGTCGTCAGAACAACAACAACAAGAACCGCCAAAATAACAACAACAATAACCGTCAGCGCAATAACAACAACAAACAAAGACATTAACCTTTTTTAAAGGCAAAACCAAGATAGAATGAATGCATTTGAAATTATAGGCGGCAAAAAACTAAAGGGCGAAATCATCCCTCAAGGTGCCAAAAACGAAGCTTTACAGATATTATCGGCCGTTTTATTAACGGAAGAAAAAAATTACCATCAGCAATATCCCTGATATTAAAGATGTAAATAAATTAATTGAGCTATTAGGCGATTTAGGTGTAACTGTTGAACGTTTGAACAAAGACACTTACACGTTCGAAGCAAAAAACATCAACTTAGATTTCTTCCAATCGGATGTTTTTAAAGCAAAAGGTGGTGGTTTAAGAGGCTCTATCATGATTGTAGGTCCGCTTTTGGCACGCTTCGGTAAAGCAGCAATCCCTAAACCCGGAGGTGACAAAATTGGTCGTCGTCGTTTAGACACGCACTTTTTAGGTTTCGAGAAATTAGGAGCTAAGTTTATTTACGACCAAAAGAAAGAATTCTTTAACGTAGATGCTACCAACCTACAAGGCACTTACATTTTGTTAGATGAGGCTTCGGTTACTGGTACAGCAAACATTGTAATGGCGGCAGTTTTGGCCAAAGGAACTACCACAATTTACAACGCAGCTTGTGAGCCTTACCTACAACAATTATGTAAAATGCTGAACCGAATGGGAGCAAAAATCAGCGGTATTGGCTCTAACCTCTTAACCATTGAAGGTGTTACCAAATTAGGAGGTACCGAGCACCGAATGTTGCCAGATATGATCGAAATTGGTTCTTTCATAGGTTTGGCAGCTATGACCGAGTCGGAAATTACCATTAAAGATGTGCAGTATGATGAACTAGGCGTAATCCCAGAAGTTTTCAAAAAATTGGGTATCAAATTAGAGCGTCGTGGCGATGATATTTACATTCCTTCCCAAAAACATTATGTAATCGATACGTTTATCGATGGCTCTATCTTAACCATTGCAGATTCGCCTTGGCCTGGTTTTACGCCAGATTTGCTGAGCATCGTTTTGGTTGTGGCATCTCAAGCTAGAGGTTCGGTTCTAATCCATCAAAAAATGTTCGAAAGCCGTTTGTTCTTCGTAGATAAATTGATTGATATGGGTGCTCAAATCATCCTTTGCGATCCGCACCGTGCAACAGTTAACGGTATCGACAAAAAATACCAATTACGTGGCATCAGCATGACTTCGCCAGACATTAGAGCGGGAGTTTCATTGTTAATTGCTGCACTTTCTGCCGAAGGTAAATCTACTATTTACAACATTGAGCAAATTGAGCGTGGCTACCAAGATATCGACACTCGTTTACGTGCTTTAGGTGCGCAAATTAAGCGTATCGATGGTGCGGGACCAAGCCATTAGGATTTACCATTGTAGATTTTAGAATTACAATTTAACCCCAAGCTCATCATATCGAGCTGAAAATATAATTAGAAAAGCAGGACCAGTACATTTCACCATGTCAGTCCTGCTTTTACTTTTAGTCCTCATTTCGTTTCACTCCACTGCGGGCTAAGCCGTTCAATCAGGTTTAGAGAACGAAAGAAAGTTTTAATAAACAACGTTGGTTAATAGTAACGTCTCTACTAATCACTTCTCAACAGTGATTACCAAATTTCAGCAACCATTTGAGGTTTTAAGATTGTTTCGTTTCTCACATTAAATAATTTGCATAAAAAAAAACCTCGTAGATTATAAATCCTACGAGGTTTTTGCATTATATAAAGTCCCCTTTAGGGGATTTAGGGGTTAAACGTTAAATCTAAAGTGCATGATATCGCCATCTTCTACTACGTAAGCTTTACCTTCTACACCTAATTTACCTGCTTCTTTACAAGCATTTTCAGAACCTAAGGTTACAAAATCGTTATACTTAATTACCTCAGCACGGATAAAACCTTTCTCGAAATCTGTATGGATTACACCTGCCGCTTGTGGCGCAGTAAAACCTTTAGTAATTGTCCAAGCTCTAACTTCTTGCACCCCCGCAGTGAAATAAGTATATAAATCCAATAAGCGGTAAGCAGCTCTAATTAATTTAGCCACACCCCGACTCATCTAAACCTAAATCTTGTAAAAAGATCTGACGCTCTTCGTAATCTTCCAACTCCGCAATCTCCGATTCAATTTTAGCAGAAATGATTAATACTTCAGCATTTTCGTTAGCTACGGCAGCTTTAACTTTCTCTACGTAAGCATTTCCTGTAACAACTGAAGCTTCATCAACATTACAAACGTACATTACTGGCTTTTGGGTCAATAAACCTAAGCCACCAATAAATTCGAAATCTTCTACGGTTAAGTTGGCCGAACGAACAGAATTACCAGTTTCTAAATGGTCTTTAACTACCGATAAGATATCGAATTCTTTCTTCGCATCTTTATCATTTTTAGCTTGTTTTTCAATCTTTTGGATACGTTTGCTTACGGTATCCAAATCTTTCAACTGTAATTCAGTATCAATAATTTCTTTATCACGAATAGGATCTACAGAACCATCTACGTGAATGATATTTCCATCATCAAAACAACGTAAAACGTGGATAATCGCATTAGTAGCTCTGATGTTACCTAAGAATTGATTACCTAAGCCTTCACCTTTCGACGCACCTTTTACCAATCCTGCAATATCAACAATCTCGATGGTGTTCGGAACTACACGCTGTGGTTTAACCAACTCTGTCAATTTGTTCAAACGGTCATCTGGTACAGTAATTACACCCACATTTGGTTCTATTGTACAGAAGGGAAAATTAGCAGATTGTGCCTTTGCGTTAGATAAACAGTTAAATAAAGTCGATTTTCCTACGTTTGGTAAACCTACTATACCACATTGTAATGCCATTTTTATTATTGCTTTTTAGATTTATGTCCAAGGCATTCCCTTGGAACGATTTTAGACTAAACGACCTAAAATCAAGGCGCAAAGATAGCAATAGATTTATGATATTTCAATTCAAATGATCCAATGAGCGAATGAACCGTTTAACAATTAAAATTAATTCCCTAGCTTAGCAGTTACATAATCAAATAAAATGGAAGATCAAGCGCAATTTCAAGAAACAGAGAACCAAAAATATCCACAACTGATAGTTACGGAAGACATGCGTAGTTATATCTACGACATGGCTAAATGGGCAAATTTCTTAGGAATTGTTGGACTTGTAATTGCGGCTTTTATGTTGATGGCAGCATTAACCATTGGGCCAACTATAAACGCAAATCCCGAAATGGCTAAAATGTTAGGGCAACTTGGCGCTATGGACGGTACTACCTTTAGTATTGTCTTCCTTATCTATGGATTGGCAATCTTCTTCCCTAGTCTTTTAATGCTTCGTTACGCTGCCAAAGCTAAACACGGCGTACTCTATGGCGAGCAAGAGAGCTTGGATCAAGGAATGGCTAAGCTAAAATCGCTTTTCAAGTACTTCGGTGTTTTAACAATAATTTTTATAGGCCTTTACCTGCTCACCTTGGTTTCTGCAGTTCTTGGAGGCATTAAATAGTTAGTGATATTTCTCCATGCCTTTCGCAGGTTCCCACTTGCTTTTGGGCTCGAAATAATTCCACAGCATTTTACTCAATTTGCGAACTAAAACTTCGCCTTCGTTGTCATACTGCCATCTGGTATCTTTTTGATTTTTGGTGGTGATACAAAAAACATAATCTCCGTGTGGCGCATTTACCAACACTACTTCTGAGCGAGACTCGTTCACAGCTCCAGATTTTGAAGCTACTTGTACATACGGAGGAATTTCCGATAAAGCTTCCTTGTCAAAATAAATACGGATCAGGTTCCTATAAATCCTTTCGGAAGCTGCCGGACTGATCATTTTACCATCTCTGATCAAAGTTAACAAAGTTGCCATTTCCCTTGGTGTGGTTTGTCCCCAACCATATTTGCGTTGGTTGGCTTGTCTGTTGGGCGTTCTTGAATTTACTCGAGTATGTTGAAGACCATATTGCTCCATTAAATTATTAATTGCCACTCCAGTTCCTGCTAAGCTTTGGCACCATAAACTTGCTGTATTGTCGCTTGTGGTAATCATCAGCATCAAAACTTTTGCTAGCCAAATCTTTTCGCCGTTCTTAAAAGAACCCAAAATATCTTCTCCAGCATACAGCAAACTATCTTTGTACGTCAACTGCGCCTTATAATCTAGTTCGCCTTTTTCTATCTTATCAAAAATACCACAAGTGATGGGCACTTTGATCATGCTTGCCGTTGGAAAAATAGTATCAGCATTAAAAGCAGCTATCTTTCCCGTTTTTAGGGATTTCACATAAATACCGACATCACCATTGAAACCTTTTTACTAACTCATTAACCATTTTATTGAGTTTGACATCTACTTTTTCAGTTTGGGCACAAACAGTTAAGCACAAAAAAGTGGCGATAAATAATGCGGAGAACTTCTTCATAATTTTTATTTTTTTTTAGCCACAAATACACAGATGAAATTCATTTATATTATTAAAATAAATTATTGATAAAAATCAAGGTCTAAATCTGTGTATCTGCGGCTAAGATTTGGCATTTTGTTTTAAACAAAAAAATCCCTCCCAAATTGGGAAGGATTAATATCATTGATTTTATTTCTTAGAATGAAAAGTCATCATCAGATTTTGTTGCATATTCTTGGTTTTCAGAATATTCGTAACGTTTTTCTACCACATCTTGACGAGATTTGATATAATCAACTGTTTCTGTTAACCCTTCTGTAAACTTCTCGAAATCTTCTTTGTACAAGAAAATTTTATGCTTTACAAAAACGCCATCTTCTAATCTTTTCTTACTCTCGGTTAACGTAAGGTAATAATCACCTGAACGCGTTGCTTTTACATCAAAAAAAAATAAGTACGTTTACCTGCCCTTACTTTCTTCGAAAAAACCTCTTCTCTCTCTTTGTTGTCGAAATCTCCCATTTTTTTATGTGTGTAGTGTGGTTTTGGTTGGGGTAAATATAATGTAATAATTATCAACTTTCAAAATAGAAATGACAGTAATTACAGACTTTTTTTGATATTTTATAAATTTTCCTCTTCCAAAAGCTGATTTTGGTACAGTTCTGCATAGGCTCCGCCTTGCTTCAGCAATGCTTCATGCGTACCTTCCTCCACAATTTTGCCTTCATCCAAGACCAGAATTTTATCCGCATTTTTTATGGTTGATATGCGATGAGCAATTAAAACACTTGTTCTTCCTTTCATCAACCTGCCCAAATTACTTAGAATTTCTTCCTCAGTTTTTGTATCAACGGCAGAAAGACAATCATCAAAAAACCAACATCTGTGGTTCTTTAATTAAAGCTCTAGCTATAGAAACACGTTGCTTTTGCCCGCCAGAAAGTGTGATGCCACGTTCGCCAAGCATGGTTTCAAATTGTTGATCGAAACCTACAATATTATGATAAACCGCTGCATCTTTAGCTGCCTGCTCTACTTGCCCATCGGTTACAGTATTTAAACCAAAAGCAATGTTGTTTTTGATCGTATCAGAAAATAGGAAAACCTCTTGTGGCACAAAACCGATTTGTGATCGATATTCCTGCAAATTTAATTTATCGATAGGTTTGCCATCTATTAAAATTTCTCCAGAAGTCGTGTCGTACATCCTCATCATTAAATTAGCCAAGGTAGATTTCCCCGAACCCGTTTTACCAATGATGGCTAAGAATTGTCCTTTCTTCACCTCAAAACTCACATCTTTAATTGCTTCAATCCCAGTATCGGCATAAGTAAAACCAACATTTTTGAAGGTGATATTTCCATCCAGAGCATTTTCTTGCCCGCCAGATTTGATATCTGGTTGTAACTGTAAAAATTCGTTGATCCGCTTTTGTGAGGCCGCAGCACGTTGAATTAAGGTAGTTACCCACCCCAACATGGTTACTGGAAACGTAAGTTGGTTAACATACACGATGAACTCGGCAATATTTCCAGGCGTAATAGCGCCGTTGATTACTTGCTCACCACCGATGTAAATGGTTAAAATTGTACTGATACCAACTAACAACAACATTGTTGGATAGAAGAAAGCTTGCACTTTAACCAAGCCCATCGAGTTTCTTTTGTAAGCGTTACTTTCTTCGGCAAATACCTCTTGAGCCTGAGCTTCCCGCACATAAGATTTCATTACACGAATACCCGAAAAACGCTCTTGTACAAATGAGGACAATTTCGATAATTGCTCCTGTATTTTTTCACTCTTATGATTGATAATCGTGTTCACATAGTAAATGGCAACTACCAAAATGGGCAAAGGTAACAAAGCGTAAATGGCCAAGGTACTGTTTACCGAAAACATGAAATAGATGACCAAACAGAAAAGAACCGTAGTGTTAATGGCATACATGATCGCTGGACCAACATACATACGCACTCTGTTCACATCCTCTGTTGCTCTGTTCATCAAATCGCCGGTATTGTTTCTACGATAGAAACCTAAGCTAAGCTTTTGGTAATGCGCATAAATTTCGTTCTTCATATCGAACTCTATGTGTCTCGACATCAAAATAATGGTTTGACGCATAAAAAATAAGAACAAACCTCTCAACAAGTAAAGAAACAAGATCAGCGCTCCAAAAAACAGCAAACTGTATCCAAAAATATCATAAACAATTTCTTGTCTATCGAAGCCATTATACAATCTATAGATAGCAATATTTTCGGTAATAAGATTAAAGGCATGGCCAATTACCTGAGCAGGTACTACCCCAAAAATATTAGAGATGACCACAAACAAAACACCTGGTATAACTCTCCATTTGTATTTGATAAAATATTTATTGAGAAAGAATAAGTGTTTCATTGCCGAGCAAAGTTAAAACAATTGATTGATTGTTGAATTGTTTTATTGTTGGAACGTTGTAAAGTTAAGATATTGATTAACTGTTTAAATTGGTGATTTGGTTAATCGGAACCTGCAAACTAGCTACTAGCTGTCGGCTCATTTTTCCACGCCATCCGTTAGCAGTTGTAAATACAGCTGTTGTGATTGATTTTGAGGATTAACTTTTTGGTTATTGATTATTGTATTTTGATGATTTTGTTAATTGGACACTATTAACTGGCAACTGTTAACTAACCACTGATTACTTATTTAAAATACGCCTAGATTTAATGGTTTTTTTGTCTTAGTTTTGCAGCGTACGTTTCAACGTTATTTTGTATGCCGGAAATCAATTCTTCTAACCACTCCATTTTAGAGCAATTAAGCCAATCTGGCCACAAAAAAGTGGTATTTTGCAACGATCCAGACACTGGATTAAGAGCCATTATTGCTATTCACGACACGACTTTGGGACCTGCTTTAGGCGGTGTTAGGATGTGGAATTACAATTCGGAGGCCGAAGCTTTAGAAGATGTACTACGCTTATCCAAAGGCTTGACTTACAAATCGGCCATTGCTGGTTTAAATGTAGGTGGTGGTGCAGCAGTAATCATTGGTGATTCTAGAAGACAAAAAACAGAAGCTTTAATGCGCAGTTTTGGTCGTTTCGTGAAAAACTTAAATGGAGAATTTATTGCTGGAGAAGATGTTGGCACAACCGTACGTGATATGGAATATATCCGTATGGAAACGCAACATGTAACTGGCGTACCAGAGTCGTTAGGTGGTGCGGGGAACCCTGCTCCTTATACCGCAAAAGGAGTTTATTTAGGTATCAAAGCTTGTGTTAAAGAAGTTTTTGGAACAGATGAACTGGCTGGTCGTTCGGTAGTGGTGCAAGGTACAGGTAATGTTGGCGAGCACTTGGTAGAATTACTAAGAAACGATAATGTTGAAGTTTATGTAACCGACATTAACGAAGACAGCATGCGAATGATTGCCCGCAAATACAAAGCTAAAGCAATTGAAGCTGATAAGATCTTCAATATGGGGGCCGATATTTATGCTCCTTGTGCTTTGGGTGCAACCATTAACGACAAAACTTTAAAAACCATGAAATTTTCGATTATAGCAGGTTCTGCAAACAATCAATTGGCAGATGAGAAAATTCATGGGCAGATTTTACAAGAAAAAGGCATTTTATACGCACCAGATTATTTGATCAACGCTGGCGGTATCATCAGTTGTTACTCCGAATTAACTGGATTTGGTAAAAAAAGAACCATCCAACTTACCGAAAACATTTACGAAGCTACCCGCGAAGTAATCAAATTATCGAAATCAGAAAATATACCAACAAATTTAGCCGCATCGCGTATCGCTGAAAAGCGCATCGAAGATATCAAGAAAATCAAATCGTCATATTAAATAATTTTTATACAAACATGCGGTTAAACCGCAATCGTTCTTACATTCATGTTAAATAGAAGGCACTTAAGAATTAAAGCCCTGCAAAACATTTTCGCTTGGCACACCACAGAAAAAAGAGACACCGTTAGTGCTCAAAAAATTCTGATGAAAAGTATTGATGAAGTAAATCAGATGTACATTTCTATGTTGGCACTTATTGTAGATGTTACAGAGTACACCGCCAATGACGCGATCGAAAGATCAAACAAGCACCTGCCAAGTGCCGAAGATTTAAATCCAAATCAAAAATTACTGAACAACAAATTTGTTAACGTACTTAAGCATAACCCAGAGTATGTGGCTGCAGTTAACAAATACCAAATCAACTGGTTTGCGGATCCAGAGTTGGTTAAGGCAGTTTTCAATAAATTAAAAGAAACTAAAGAATACGAAGCTTACTTGGCAGAAGATTTCGACGAAACTTTAGAAAGCTCAAAAGAAATTATCAAGTTCATTTTCCGTAAAATGTTGCTGAAAAATGTAAACGTGGTACAAGCTTTCGAAGATAAATTTATCAATTGGCCGGTAGACCGCGAAGTAATGCAAGGTATGATCGCCAAAACATTGAAAAACTTCGAATCGGAAAATCCTTTAGAAAATAAGTTAACCCCGATTAGTGCTGATTGGAAAGAAGACAGTGCTTTTGTGCAAGATCTTTTCGTTCATACACTTAAAAACGATGATAAATATCAGTCGTTAATTGCAGAACGAACTAAAAACTGGGAATCGGAGCGTATTGCGTTAATGGACACTATTTTAATGAAAATGGCCATCTGCGAATTGATGAACTTCCCTTCTATTCCTGTTAAAGTTACCATCAACGAATACTTAGAATTATCAAAAGATTACAGTACTCCGAAAAGTAATACTTTTATTAATGGTATCTTGGACAAGATTTTAAACGATTTGAAGAAAAATAACAGTATTAAAAAATTAGGTAGAGGTTTAATAGAGGAATAGAAATTTTGAATGAGAGAATGAGTAAATGATGAAACAACCAACGTTAACTTTACAAAATTTCAACCTTACAACTTTTCAACTTCTCAACAACAAAAATAACACAATGAAGAAACTTTTTTTAGTAGCACTTTGTGCAGTTGCCTTTAGTGCTTGCCAAAACAAAACTAGCGAAGGCGAAACAACATCTACAGACAGCATTACCAACGAAACGCCTGTAATTGCAGAGGCTGATGCTCCTAAAGTACAAGTAGAAAAAGCGATTTACGAGTTTGGAGAGATTAAACAAGGCGAAAAAGTAACTTATACCTTTAAGTTTAAAAACACTGGCAAAACACCTTTAATTATCACTAATGCTACGGCTACTTGCGGTTGTACGCAACCAGAATATCCAACGGCACCAGTTAAACCAGGCGAGGATGGCGAAATTAAAGTAACTTTTGACAGTACTGGGAAATTGGGCTTACAAGACAAAGTAGTTACCATTACTTCTAATGCAAACCCTGCTTTTGAGCAACTTCACTTGGTAGGCGACGTTAAGGAGAAATAGCAATTAGGGATTAGGAACTAGGTGTTAGGGATCAGTAGGAGAAACAATACTCAATTCCAAATGAACTAATGACGAATGAACATTTTAGTAATAAATAACAAAACAATAATTTAAATAATGATATCAACAGTAATTTTACAAGCAGGAGGCTCAGGAACACAAACATTAATTATGTTTGGTTTAATGGCTGTGGTAATGTATTTCTTCATGATTAGACCACAAATGAAAAAAGCTAAAGACCACAAAAAAATTAGTGGAAGAGCTTAAAGTGGGCGACAAAGTGGTAACTACAGCAGGTATCCATGGTAAAATTGTAGGTGCTGCAGAAACTACCTTCCTTATTGAAACGGAAGGCGGAGGCAAAATCCGCTTCGACAAATCTGCAATCTCTCTCTTGATGCTACAAAAGCTGCTGCCCCAAAGGCGTAGTTAGAAGATTTATATTTTAAAGCCACTTCAATTTATTTGTAGTGGCTTTTTTATTGTATTTTTACGTCATGCCCTTTATTAAATTAACCAGGTTAGAACAAAAACGCTTCGGAGCAATACTACTATGTATATTTTGCGCCGTAGGTGCTTGGTTATTTTTGGCGCTCAACAAAAAGTATCCCTACACCGTACAAACTGAACTTTTATATAAAGACGAACCAACAGGAAAAGCCTTTAAAGCCTTACAGCCCGACACCGTAGACCTAAAAGTAGAAGGTACCGGATGGCAATTGTTATTTGCACGATTACGCATTAAACCACCATCGATTACGGTGAGTTTGCAAAAGCTGAATAGCAGAAGTTACGTGGTTTTCTCGGAGCAATTAGACCAAGTTAACCGACAACTGGAAACTTCCCAGAAAATCATTTCTATTAAACCAGATACGTTGTATTTCGATTTTTCTAGAAGAACAAACAAAAGAGTGCCGTTAAAATTAATTTCGAAACTTAGCTTCGCTCCTCAATTTGGCATTTCTAAAGGAATTGAACTTACCCCTTCCTACGTTAATATCTCTGGTCCGCATGAAGAACTAGAGAAGATACACGTTTGGCATACAGATAGCCTGAAACTTAGCGATATTAATAAAAATGTAGATGTTAGGGTAAATATCCTCAAAAACCCAATTAGCAACGTTAGCATTTACCCAGCCAATGTAGGCGTGAAAATTCCCGTAGATGAGTTCACGGAAAAGACCATTGAGGTGCCATTGAGCATCATCAACAACAAGGAATATCACGATGTGAAACTTTATCCCAAAAAGGTAACTATCGTACTATTAGTTGCGCTTTCGAATTATGCTAAAACAGACGAGGATCAGTTAAAAGCGGTAGTAAATTTGAATGAATGGAAAGTTTTACAGCACAACAAGCTTTCTGTTAAAATAAATAAACTCCCAGAGTTTGCTAAACTAGTGAGCATAACGCCAAGTAGTGTTGATTTTATCATCGAAAAATAATGTTAAAGATTGGAATAACTGGTGGAATTGGCAGTGGAAAAACCACGATTTGCAAGGTGTTTGAAACCTTAGGTATTCCGGTTTTTTATGCAGACACAGTGGCTAAACAGATCATGACCACCGATTCTATTTTAATTGAAGGCATTAAAACCACTTTTGGTGCACAAAGTTATTTCGAAGATGGAGTGTTGAACAACAAACATATCGCAAGTATCGTTTTCAATAACGAAACTGAGTTAAATAAACTTAATGCATTAGTGCATCCAGCCGTATTTAGAGCTTTTGACGAGTGGGACGCGAAATTACCTCAGCACCTACCCTACTCACTAAAAGAGGCAGCGCTTTTATTCGAAAGTGGTTCTTATGAAATGTGCGATAAGAATATTCTGGTAACCGCACCACACGCTTTAAAAATCACAAGAGTTACCCAAAGAGATAACGTAAGTGAAGAGCAAGTTTTAGCGAGGATGAACAAGCAATTTACCGATAGACAAAAGCTAAAAATGGCTGATTATCTTATAGAAAACAATGAAAATAGATCTATTATCCTTCAAGTTTTAGATTTACATGAAGCCTTTCTAAAAATGGCCGAATGATAAAATTTCGAATAATTAAATAAGCGACGTTCTCATACACGAATTCAGTTTAATGGTGATGATAGCAACTATCAACCATCAAAACATTTCCCATCACAAACCAATGACCAACCATATACTTCAAGATTTTATCACGCTTACCAAAACAGGATTATATTGCGCTTATGGCAGCTTTTATCTAGATCCCCAAGAACCTGTACTGCAAGCTGTAATTTCTCATGCTCACGGAGACCATGCTGTAAGCGGAAACGAAAATGTGTACTGCACCAAAGCTACACAGCTTTTCATGCAACATCGATATAAAAAATTTGCAGCTGCTAATTTTGAAGTTAAATCGTATCATGAAAAATTTGAGATTAACGGTGTAAAAATTAGTTTTTACCCTGCGGGGCACATTTTGGGTTCGGCGATGGTGCTGATGGAGTATCAAAACGTACGCTATCTTTATACTGGCGATTACAAAATAGAATCCGACAGCACCTGCGAACCTATTGAATTTGTACAAGCCGATGTGCTCATCACAGAAACTACTTTTGCTGATCCGGAAGTGAAACATCCAGATGCGGAAGAAGAAATCAAAAAACTAAATACAGTAACAAGCAATATCATGTTGGGGGCTTATGCGTTGGGCAAAAGTCAAAGGTTAATTTCTTTGATCAACAAACATTGCCCAGACAAAAAGATTTTGGTGCATCACAATATTATGCCCTTCGTTAATATTTACGAACAACAGGGCATCGCTTTGGGAAATTATCAGGTTTACGATAGAAAGATTATGAAGCAGCAATTAGAAGGCAATATCTATTTAGTGCCACCAATGGTTTTCAATAGCTACATTAGAGCTATTAACGTAGTAAGAGTGTTTGCCACAGGTTGGAAATACCTACAACAAGGCAACGGTTTGCATTTATATATTTCTGATCATGTAGATTGGCAAGGTATCATCAAAACAGTTGAAGAAGTAAAACCGGAAGAAGTTTGGACTTTACATGGTGACGGAAAACAGCTCAAAGTACACTTTAAAGACGAGCTTACTGTTAAAATTTTAAATTAATTACCCGTTCCATTATTTAAAATTTAGTAATTAACAAGATGAAAGAAGGTGAAGATTTCTATTTCAACGAAGAAGGTTTAATGGTGTTTACCAAAGCCTATCACCTTAAACGTGGACATTGCTGTAAAAACAAATGCAAACATTGCCCTTGGAATTTTGGGAAGAAGAAAGAGAAAAAAAATTAGTCATTCGATTAATAGTAATTTTTATCTTACAAATAAACACTTTAATCGAATTCTTGTTTATTTGAGATAACCATCAATCATGACAACGAAAAGTCCAGTTTCTAACATATTAGCATTCCTAATTTGTATCGCCATTCCATTATCTATCGGTTTTTTGGGTAGTATGTTTACTATGGAATCGGTAAAAACGTGGTACACTACCATTAACAAACCCTCATTTAATCCACCAAACTGGATATTTGCCCCTGTTTGGACAACGCTCTACTTATTAATGGGGATTGCATCTTTTAGAGTTTGGCGAAAGCGTAAAACGATGGAATGGTTCCATTGGGCCGTAATTATATACATCGTGCAATTGTTGTTCAACCTAATGTGGTCATACATTTTTTTCGGTTTGCATCAAGTGGGTTTTGCACTGATAGAAATTGTGCTTCTGTTGCTATTGATCATCATTAATGCATTTATTTTTTATCGTTTTGATAAATTGGCGGGCTGGTTATTTTTACCTTATTTCCTTTGGGTGAGCTTCGCTACTTACCTTACCTACTCTATTTTTGTACTTAATTAAGCTGATAATTTGCTGTTAAAACCCGAAGAAAATCGGTACTTTTATAGAGCATGCTCCGTAAAAGTTTATTTGTCATATCGCTAATACTCATTGCATTCCAACTTAGTGCACAAAAAGTGGGGGTAGTTTTTAGTGGTGGCGGAGCCAAAGGCTTAGCACATATTGGCACCTTAAAAGCACTCGAAGAAAACAACATTCCAATAGACTATATTACTGGCACATCTATGGGGGCCATTGTTGGCGCAATGTACGCTGCCGGATATACTCCTCAACAAATTGAAAATATTGCGTTGAGCAGCGACTTTCAAAACTGGGTGAGCGGACGTTACCAAAGTGATTATAGCTTTTATTTCCAAAAGTCTGCACCAAATCCATCCATCGTAACGGCAAAAATGGCTATCGATACCAGTTTACGACTGAGTTTCCGACCAAATTTAGTTAACGATATTCCGCTAAATTTCGCCCTGTTAGAGCTCTTTTCTCAAGCATCGGCAGCTGCCAAAGACAATTTCGACAACCTATTAGTTCCTTTCCGATGTATGGCATCAGATATCCTGTCGCAAAAAAGCATTATGGTAAGCAAAGGCAGTTTAACCGAAGCTGTTAGAGCCAGCATGACCGTTCCGCTTATTTACAGACCCATAAAATTAGACGACAAGTTTGTTTTTGATGGAGGCATCTACAATAACTTTCCGGCAGATATTATGCAGAAAGAATTTAAACCAGATTTAATTATCGGTGCCAATGTTTCATCGAAAACATTTAACGAATACCCTAAAGATGATGATAGATTGCTGAACAGGTTTTTGGTTTATATGTTTCTATCCAAATCAGACTCTACACTAGTTGGCGAAAACGGCATTTACATAGAGCCAAATTTAGCTGATTTTAGTTCTACCAATTTTTTACCTGTAGAAGAGCTCATCAAAAAGGGTTATGATGCAACCATAGCTGAAATCGATAACATTAAAAGTAAAATAAACAGAAGAGTTACAGCAAGTGAGCTAGCCAAAAAACGGAACAATTTCAATAGTAAGAAAGCAGAACTTATTTTCAATAATATTTACGTAACCGGTGTTAATTTGCAACAACGTAAATACGTAGAACGCTTATTTAAAAGCGATAATGAGGCTTTCAACTTAAGCGATATTAAACGTGGATACTATAAATTAGTAGCTGACGAAGTTTTTGAAGCAATTTACCCCAAAATTTCTTACGATGCCGCTACCGACAGCTATAATTTTCAAATTGTTGCCCAGCCTAAAAAAGCTTTAAAAATAGATTTTGGTGGTAACATATCCACTCGTCCTATTAGCAATGTATTTTTAGGTGTACAGTATAATTACCTCAATCGTAGAGCCTATACCTTTGCCGCTAACTTTTATTCTGGCCGTTTTTACGAATCTGTACAGCTAAGTGGCAGAATTGATTTCCCTAGTAAAATCCCACTATTTTTAGCTACTGAACTTACCTACAACAACTGGAATTACTACAACACCAGTAAAATCTTTGTTGAAAATCCCGCTCCTACGTACATTGATCAAGCAGACCGTAAAATAGATTTCAAATTTGGAATGCCACTTAATCGAAATGCCAGGATCATATTAAGTTCGTCGTTCATCAATAACAGTGATAATTATAGTCCAACGCAAAATTTTGTAGTTGGCGATTTACTAGATCGTACAGTCTTTAATGGCTTTAGAACCAGTTTAAGTTTCGAAAAGAACTCTTTAAATCGAAAACAATATGCTACTGCAGGCAAAAACATTCTCTTCAGTATAAACTACACTACAGGACGGGAAAATTATTCTCCTGGCAATATACAAACCAACAGCTTAGGCCCACAAATGGCACCAGCATATAGCAAAAACCTGAGACAATGGGTTCATGCCAAGTTTAGCTACGAGAATTATTTCCTTAAAACTAAAAAATATACGCTAGGCTATTTGGCAGAAGTGGTGGCTTCTAACCAACCTTTGTACAGCAATTATTATTCAACGCTGATAGCCTCTCCAGCATTTTACCCCATTCAAGACAGTCGCTCTAATTTCTTGGAAAACTTTAGAGCATTTAATTATGCAGCTGGCGGAATAAAAAATATCTTTAATATTCAAAGAAAACTTGATTTTCGTGTAGAAGGTTATGTATTTTTACCTTATCAAGAATTCAAAAAAATTGGTTTACAGGGCGTAGGCTTTGAAAAAACTTTAAGCACTTGGCACTACGCTGGTACAGCTGGTTTAGTTTATCAATCTCCTTTGGGACCCATTAGTTTAAGTTACAATTTATACGATGAAGCAAAGAGAAGACATGGCGTACTTTTGCACATTGGCTATTTAATTTACAATAAGAGATCTTTAGAATAAAACATGAGGTTAATCGTTTTCATTTGCTTATTATTTTCATCGGGCGTAAGTGTTGCCCAAACCACAAGCATCAATAATTTTATAATTAAGGAAAGCCTGCTCAAAAACAGTAAAATAGCAATTATTGCGGCTGATAGTCTAGAAAACCCCATAGAAGCCATTAACGGCACCTATACCTTTAGTGTGAGTGGTTTTACTCAGCAACTTGTTTTTAACAACGGAGTAGCTATATTGCCACTGCCAATAGATAAATCTACCTTCGTTTACGTTAAACATACCAATGATAATGGTACGCACAGTAAATTGCTTTATGTTTACAAGAAAGATGGAGACTTGAACCCAATTACAATAAGCAGGATCTTTTTCATCATTATTCCGCTGGTAATTGTCCTTTTGGCCTTTGCTTTCAAGAAATTCATTTACTTGGCGGTAATCATTTTCTTAATTTTCTTCTTCTTTAGTTACAGCAATGGCTTAAATATCTCCACCTATTTCGAAACGATATTTGATTACTTGAAGAACCTAGTTTAACTGTTTAACAGTTGGGAATTAGCTCATTGTTGGATTGGTGATAGCTAACCGATACCTGACCCCTAATTCCTGCCTCCTAATCGCTAAAAAGGCATTCCGATACCAAAATTGTATTGTACAAATCGGTATCTATCAGGACTGTGCGTAGTATAATAATTAGCTTTAAACGTTTTCCCCCCGTTGATAAACTTGCCGATCACCCATTGCTCATCGCCTTCAAACTGCGGATCTTTCAACTTCAAACCCACATCAAATCTAAATACGAAAAACTGAACATCGTATCTAAAACCTAAGCCCGTACCTAAAGCTATTTGCTCACCTAACTTATCGAATTTGAAATAAGTCCCTGTTTGAGTACCAGAGCCAATATTCCATATGTTACCAGCATCTAAGAATGTAGCACCGTTTAATTTACCTCCAAAAAATCTATGCGCCAAAGGAAAACGATATTCTAAGTTAGCCTCGATACGCATTTGCCCAATTTGATCAAACCCAAAAGCTGCAGCTCTAGCTTCCTGCGAAGGTATAGTTGCCCTATTGTAATTACCTGGCCCTAAAGTTCTTGCTTGCCAAGCTCTTACACCACTTGAACCACCGGCATAGAACATTTTCTCGTAAGGTATCGATAATGAATTACCATAAGCGTGTCCTATCCCCCCATTGATACGGGTTACCAACTGCGATTCTGCACCTAAGCTTTTATACCATCTTATATCTACCTCTGGCCTAACATATTGATTATAGGGCAGTCCTAAAATCTTACCCTCATTGCCATTGGCAGCGCTGTGTTTTTTACCAGTTAAGCTCGAAATCCCCTGCAGCAAGTTCCCAGCAATATCGATATTACCTCTAAAATAGATGAAACTCTTATTTTGTAATAATTTATCGGCATTTAAGGAATAAGCATATTTCATTCCCAACGTAACGTTCTTCCTGTCAAGCAAGAGCAGGTTAAAAAAGTTATTTACTACCGTTTCTGCATTCCCGGCATTTATGGTATCAATTAGCACGCTACCAAAACGATACTCGAAATTTAAAGGTGTAAAAGAGTGCATTTTAGACTTGGTCTCTACCCAATCGTAAGTAATGGAATTGATAAAAATTCTACGAATGGTAATATCCTTCTGTAAGGCATAAAGATAACTGCTCGAAAACGTAGTGTATGGGATGCCATTTTTTACCCATAATTGGAATACGAAAAGGCACCATTAAGCGTGGCACAGTTAAACTAGCACTAACCGAGAAATCCCGCTGATAAACATCTGAGAAGATACTACCAATGTTCGAAAATCTGGACTGCAACCCGCCCTTCACCTGAAACTGAAACTTTTCTCCCCCCCTTAAAAAATTGTTATTGATATAAGTATTACTCAAAGTAAAACCTACCGTAGCGTTGTTAAATGGAATTTCGCCCTCTATCCTATTACTCATTCTTTTTTGAGGAGTAAGTAAAATAACCGGGTCTACAACGCCGCTGGTATCTTTATTTTTTCAAATAATCGATCTTTACATTCTTGAAAATATTCAGCTCATAAAGTCTATCGTAGGTAAGCTGTTCGTTGTCAATATTATACTTCTCCCCTGGCCTAATAAAGTCATAACGCGTAATTGGGTTTCTTCTGAACTTACCCGATAAATCAGTAAAACGAATACGGTTAAAAATTCGCTTGTTCAAGGTGATTGAATCTGTAAACCCATCTGTACTTGGTGCAATAATGATATTTGTTTCACCAATGGTGTAAACCTTATGCTTATCGGTACTATCAATTGGATTATCGATGATCAGTTTTACTTTAACCTTATTGTTATTCTGGTTAGAATCCGGACTAAATTTCACGTAAGGCCTTACAAAATCATAATAGCCATTTTGGCGCAAAAGTTTGTAAATCTCTTCGCGTTCGTAAGATAAAGAGTCTTCATCGTACTGCATGCCTACACGTAAGCGCGAAAAATTACCTTTATTACTTAAATACAAAGATTTAACTGTTTCGTCTTCGATATCGTTTGTAAGCTCGTTCACCATAAATGGCGCTCCTGTTTTCGCAGTAAAAGTAAGTTTGGCCTTCTTCTTCTTTACCTGAATATCAGACTTTACTTCTGCATTGAAAAAACCTTTACTCTTTAAAAACTTTTCAATTTGGCTCCGAGATATTTCTACTAAAGTACTGTCTAGTATAGGTGGCGGACTACCTAAAGGCTTGATGTTTGTTTTGCGATATTTACCATCCTTCGTATTGAAGATATTATAAATAGCCACGTTAATTCCTAAACCTTCTGTCGGTTTAATATCGTTTTGAACGTAAGTGTAAGCAGCCTCTTCGTACGCTTTCCCTATACTATCTATTTCTACCTTTTTTACAATGGCTTGGTGGTCTTCAATATATTTTGTTGAGGCGCACCCTGCTATAAAAACAAGAATAAATAGTAATATTGCAAGAAGTTGAATGTCCTGTTTATTGTAGTTTTTATATGCTTTCAAAATCTCAGATCAGTTTTATTAAATCGCTTCATCAAAAAAAGTACCGTAAAGAAAACGGAATTTTCATTATTGAGGGTATAAAATCTATTGTAGAATTTTTAAAATCTGATTATCAACTACATAGCATTTACTACACTTCAAAAATATCGGCTACTCTACCTAAAGTTAGTACAAATATAAACTTATTTGAAGTAACAGAAACCGAGTTACAAAAGATTAGCACGCTACAAACGCCGCAGAGTATCCTTGCTTTAGTACACATTCCGATTCAGAAAGAGATAGACGTTAACGTGTTAAAGCAGCAGTTTTCTTTAGTACTTGATGATGTGCAGGATCCGGGTAATTTTGGAACGATCATAAGAACTGCTGATTGGTTTGGCATCAAAAACATCATCTGTTCTGAAAACACGGTAGAAGCCTACAATCCTAAAACAGTTCAATCTACCATGGGCTCCTTATGTAGAGTAACCATCCAATACACCGCTTTAAACCATTTTTTGGCGAATGTGAAGCTGCCAATTTACGGAGCCCTGTTAAACGGAGCAAACATCTATCAAACACAGTGGGGAAATGAGGGCTTAATTTTACTAGGCAACGAAGGTCATGGAATTAGCAAAGAACTGATTGAAAAAATCAACTTCCCTGTTACTATACCTCGTTTTGGTGAGGCAGAGTCATTGAACGTTGCCGTATCTGCAGCTATTTTTTGTAGCGAGATCAGCCGACAGTAAACAGTTTTCATTGAGCTGTTCTAAGTTTGCCAAGAGCTAACCAATCAACTTAAACAGTTAATCACCAATGAACTAGTAAGCAGCCAAACCAAAAGCATAAAAATAATTAAACATTTTAAGCGATATAGTTTGCAAGCTTACTTTAAATTGTTATTTTTGCAGCCTTGAAAAGAAAGGTCGAGTGGCCGAGTGGCTAGGCAGAGGTCTGCAAAACCTTGTACAGCGGTTCGAATCCGCTCTCGACCTCAAGTTAAAATATTTAAAAAGAAAAAAGCTTATTATCATGGCAGTTACCAGATTAAAAAGAAAAGACAGATACAATAAAACTGTTTCTCGTTTAGAAGTAAAAAACTTGAAATTGGCGACTAACTTAGAATTAGGTAGCCGTTCTCAACAATCTACAAAAGATCAATTAGCAAAAAACAATGCTGTATTAGCAGCTTTAGCTAAATAATCTTTAGTACAAAGAAATAAGAAAGCCCCGATAAACTTCGGGGCTTTTTTCGTTTACAACCAAATAACCGAAAATTTAATTATGCACCAGCTCGTAAACTTTGTGCATATACATTGCCTCATCAATAGCATGTACAAAATCATGCAACTCTGCCCTCGTAAATTTCAAACAGATATCTGGAAAAGGCGTAGATAAAATCACTACCCTATTTCCATCTGGACTATATTCAAAAAACTTATCGAAGTTTAATTGTTTAGCCACTTTCGTAAATTCGTAGAATTGACTAAAGGAAAAACTAAGCAGCAAGCCTGGTTTCCAAACATTAATCATTTTACAGTTATTACATTGTGTAATCTGTATATCCCCCGAATTAGCGATCATGGTTTTCTTGCACATATCTTTTAGAAGCTGATGATGCAAATATCTAACTATTTAGAATAATTCCAAATAATAAAACAATGTATTTATATCTTAAATGAAAATCAAGCACTTACAAATAATACAATCAAAACAAAAGTAGAATTGTTAGGTTATAAATTACGAGAGCCGACACTAAATTTATATGAAATGAAAAAAGAAAGCATCTTAGTTGAAAGAACCTTTAACGTTCCAGTAAGTAAAGTATGGAGCGCTTTAACCGATACCAGTGAGATGAAACAATGGTACTTCGATATCGAAAAATTTGAACCTAAAGTTGGTTTTAAGTTTGATTTTATGGGCGGTCCAGATGGTGGTCCGCAGTACTTACATTTATGTGAAGTAACCGAAGCTACAGCAAATGAAAAGCTCGCACATACATGGCGATACGACAATTACCCTGGCAATTCGCTCGTTTGCTGGCAGTTGATGGATAAAGGCGACAAAACCATTGTACGCTTAGTACATTCCGACGTTCATACACTAGAAGAAGGCGGACCAGATTTTAGCAAAGAAAGCTTTACCGAAGGCTGGAACTATATTTTACATACCAGCCTAAAAGGATATCTAGAAAACGATGAAAGCTAGACCAAAGCTTGGCAAATACGTTTGATTAAGCCGGGGCCTTCGTAAATAAAACCAGTGTAAAGCTGTACCAAAGAAGCTCCGGCATCCAACTTCTCTTTCGCGTCTTTAGCAGAGTGAATACCACCCACGCCAATAATTGGGAATGCTTTACCAGACTTCTCAGAAAGGTAGCGGATCACTTCGGTAGAGCGTTGAGTTAACGGCTTGCCACTTAAACCACCCGTCTCCCCTTTCAATTTTTCTGGAGAACCTAAATCATCTCTTCCGATGGTAGTATTGGTAGCTATTACGCCTGCAATTCCAGTTTCCTTCACAATGTCTATGATATCATCCAATTGCTCATCAGTTAAATCGGGAGCAATTTTTAGCAGAATTGGTTTTGATATTTCGTTTTTACAATTACGTTTTTGCAAAGTATTTAAAAGTTCCATTAAAGGCTCTTTCTCTTGCAAAGCTCGTAAGCCGGGAGTATTCGGTGAACTTACGTTTACTACAAAATAATCTACCACATCAAACAACCTGTCAAAGCACTTAATGTAATCGCAAACGGCATCTTCGTTCGGTGTATTCTTATTTTTGCCAATATTTCCACCCACCACAATCTCCGGATGCCTGTCTTTTAACAAACGTAAACGTTCGGCCATGGTATCTACGCCTTTGTTATTAAACCCCATACGGTTAATTAAGGCCGCATCTTCGGGCAAACGGAACATTCTAGGTTTATCGTTACCAGGCTGTGGTAATGGGGTAACTGTGCCTACTTCAATAAAGCCGAAGCCCAAATTGCTTAATGCTTCTACATATTCTCCATTTTTATCGAAACCTGCAGCTAAACCCACCGGATTTTTAAACTTCAGTCCGAAAACTTCACGCTCCAAACCTTTAAAGCTGACATCATAACTGCCTCTTAAAACTGATTTCCCAAAGGGGAAAACATCATTGAACCATTTAAGACGTTTAACCACAAAATGATGAACATTCTCAGGGTCGAACTTGAAGAATATAGGCTTTACCAAACGATACATGATGCGAAGATAATAAAAAAGGAAATTTTTATATTCTTAATTTGTTTTTGGCAAAGCACATACAGAAAAAATTGCAAACTCAATCCATTTCACACTCCTATTTACCGGCATTAGGCAATAGACGCCTCTAAAGTATGAATGACAGGAGGTGCATTTTATTAAAAATGATTAGATTTAAAATTCACCACAGCTGGCATATGTTTTTAGCAACTGACAACTTAGATCCCAATAGAAAGCAAAATGTAGAAAAGCTTGATGAAAAGCTATTGGCTATTTTGCCGTCCGATTATATTCATTTTCTGATCATTTATGGGATTGGAACCTATTGTGATGAAGTTTATGTTAGTTATCCTGATGCAGAAAACATACCAATAACCTTTGCAGATTATACAGACCTTTGGGAACTAGACGAAAACTATAATGTTGCAGATTTACTTAGCTCTACCCAAATTGGTTCTACTGCTAATGGGGATATCATTTGTGTAACAGCAAATAGAATGGAAAAAATATTCGTTCTTCCTCGCCACGACATCGTTATTTCTTCCTTCAATTCGTTTGAAGAAACGATAAAATCTTTCGTTCCCCACATTGCCAAACCCTATTTCGATCCAGTTTTTGAAAGCACACACGAACAAATTAGTCTGATCAAAGCTTCAAGTTTGATTGACATCTTGCCAATTCAAGCGGCGTTCTTACAAAAGTTTAATTACGATTTCGTTACACATGAAGATACACAACCTAAATATTTCATTAAACGAATTGGCGGCTGGGTTTCATTCGATCTGATTTATAAAAACAGCATCAGCGTTAAATACCAAGATCGATATGTTGATGAGGCTTTATCACTGATTAATTTTCTGAAGCAGCAACTACACGACAACGAAAAATCAAGTAAAATCGATTAGACTTAACAAATCCATATTAAACACTCATGAAACGCTTTACACTTAACATATCGTTACTATTTCTAACCATAATAATTGCCAATTGTAGGCAAGAAACGGAGAAAACAATGGAAGAAACTAGAAGCGTATATAGGACAGCTACTGTTATCGAAGATGATTTTACACCACCACCCATTATTCCTGCGTCTAAATTTAAAAGCATTAACGAATGGCTTACGAATATCAGTGAAAACGAAAAGCCTAAAAAACCAATCAGCCATTTCAAAATTGGACTGATCGAATCACCGAAAGAAAATGCGCTGTATTTAATTGGTAGAAACTTAATTGAGAAAGGAGACACTTCTCATAGCACCCTAGATTTCGAACCGAAAGAAATGTATTTTCTAATTCCCTCAGATCAGTATAAAAACCTAGGCAGAAAAGAAATGCTGGAAAAAATTGTTCTGGAGATAAAGAAATTTACTGAAACCGAAGCATTTAAAACATCTTTTTTGGTTGAAGCTAAAGATTTAGTTTTTGAAAGCACCGGCGAAGTCATTTGGCAAAAAGACTTACAACAATAGATCAATTTATCTATCTTCGCTATCAAAAAAACAATAATGATTGCACACCACGTATTATTTTGGTTAAAAGCCGATACCACTGAAGCTCAAAAAGAAGCTTTTTTAGGAGGATTGAAAAGTTTAGAAAATATTGAAGTTGTAAAAAACTTTCATGTAGGTACTCCTGCACCTATAGAGCGTGCGGTAGTTGATACAACTTACACTTTCAGCTTAATCTTATTCTTTGAAGATCTAGCAGCTCACGATGTTTACCAAGTTCATCCAATTCATAAAGCGTTTTTAGAAGAATTTAGGATATTCTTCGAAAAGGTGATCATTTACGATGCAAACTAAAACAAAAGCCGAAGCAATTGCTTCGGCTTTTGTTTTAGAATTTTGCAATTAGAATAGCTTTTGCAGTAACGCATCTTTTTTCTGTGGAGAAACCTCTACCTCTGCACCATCAGAAAGTTCTAAGGTGCCGCCATCGCCTTTGCGGTATTTCACCACAAAATCTAGGTTAATGATAACTGAGCGATTGATCCGCATAAATTGGTCGTCATCTAAAAGACTTTCGTATTCTTTTAAGGTTCTAGAAACCACTATCTTCTTAGTATCGGCCAACAAGAACACACTGTAATTGCTCATTGCTTCTACCCTAATGATATTTGTTTTTTCTACCAGATAAACACCTTCTGCAGTTGGCAGGGCCAAGCGTGTACTCGTCTTTTTAGTCTGTTTAATAGCCTTGTACATCGATTTCTCTGCTACTCGCTTTCTCAAACGGATAATTGCGGTCTGCAAATCATCCTCATCAACAGGTTTAAGGAGATAGTCTACGGCACTCAGTCGTAAAGCTTCCAAAGTATAACTGTCGTAAGCGGTGGTAAAAATCACTTCAAAATTAAAAGAGCCTAATCTTTCCAAAAATTGGAAGCCATTCATTCTGGGCATTTCCACATCCAAAAATAGCACATCAATGCCCATTTCTATAATGACATCTAAAGCTTTAGCAGGTTCGTTAAACACTGCTACAACCTGCAATTCATCTTCGAAAACTTCAAGTTTATGAGCAAGCAATTTACTTCCTCTTATTTCATCATCTAAAATTGCTGCTTTTAACATGGTATTTTGTTTACTTAAATTTCGTGTATTTATTTAGAAAATATGCTATGTTTTTAAATACCTGTTATCGTTTTATTTCACAAAACATGCTCAATTAGAACTCTAAAAGTTAAGCAGCTTGTTAATTTGCTCTAGAAAATGTGTTTCTACTTACTTACCAAGTCTAAAATGCCATATGTAGCACCTTCGTTTCTATAAATATTTATTACAACCAATTGACTGCCATATTGCACAAAAACATTTCTGATCATTTTGGTTTTTAGTTGGCTTGGTCCATTCCAATTGTAGCCAGCCATATTACCTACTAATGTGTAGTCCTTATAACTAGAAACTGTACCATTTTCATCTGTTATACTAAATTTATTGCCGATAAATTGATAGCTAGCTCTTACAGCAACATTTGAATTCTGCTTGTATAAAATCCCTGTATATCGATTACCTTTTAGCTGATTACCAAAGATTTTCTTTTTGAATAGCGCAAAAGTTCTACTATCGGGAGAGCTTACTGTTTCTCCTTCAATAGTATAATTTTCAAAGCCACCAACGTATTCACATTTAACTTTCCCATTTGCTACAGAATATTTTCCTTCGTGAAGTTTGCCTTCTACATCTAATTTTTGAAAGGTGTTGTTCTCCCCAAAATTGATGAGAAATGGTGTTTTAAATGTAGCACTTGCCGATTTGGCATAATATCCAGTGATGACATAATCTTTAAGATCTGTAGTTTGGCTATTTGCCGACAAGCCATAGCAGCATAAAATTATGATACCAGCTAAGTTTTTGAAGCATTTGGTTAAGTTTTTCATGATATGTTATGATTAGAAAGTGTACTTAATTCCGATACCGCCATTTTCTGCAGAGAAACCTGCACCATGATTGATAATATAAGCTGGCAGCCAGTCGGCACTTACGGCTAGTGGAAGATTTTTAACTTTGTATTCTAAACCAATAGTGCCTACTACTCCAAATGTGGTTACACCTGGTGCATCTACATCTTTCCAACTGAAATGGTTGACATGACCACCACCTCCAATATACCATCTCAAACCTGCTATTTCCTTTATTTCCGAATGATATTCGTATAAACCACTAAAAGCGATATTACTGCCTAGGCCTCCTGCACCATTATATCGAACAATACCTTCTAAAGCCGATTTTTCGGATATAAAATATTTACCAGTGAGCGAGACACCGTATATAAACTTAAGTCCTAATGCAGCTTTGTAATAAGTTGTGGCAGCATTGTTCTTATTCGATTTAACAGCCTGATTTGTTGGTTTTGCCGCTAATTTTTCTTCTGCTTTTGCAGGCTCTACGGTTTTGCTATTGGTTGTAGCTTTAGTAGTGTTCGGCTTTGTTGCACTAGTTGTTTTCTTAGCTGGTGTAGCCTTACTCGTTGTGGTAGGTTTTTTAGTTGTTTTCTTGGTTTGCGCCTGCGTAGATAAGCTTATTAAGCTGAGTACGCACAATAGTGTAATGAATAAATTCTTCATAATAATTAAAGTAAGTTTAAGTTGATAGTTTACTGGCAAATTCTCTTCGAGGTATTTTTGATACTGTTTACATCGTCGGTAGCCATTACCTTTCCTGCATTTTGCAACCCAGTGAACAAGCCATCATTGGTCATGCTCAGTTGGTTATTGGCTCCAGGATTGTTATTAAAGCCCCACCACCAAACGATATAGCCAAACTCGTTATCTTGGCAAAGCTTCATCAGTAATCTGTAATTAATGTTATAGGTTAGACCATTTTGAATATCGGCATGTGCCAATTCGCCCAATATAACTGGCAAACCGGTATTTTTAAGGGCAGTCATGTTCGATGTGATATTGGCATCAGAATAGTTCCCAAAAGCACCATTGGTTGGCCAATAGGCATGTACACTAAAAATCAGGTTATGCAAAGGATCGGCGTCCATCAATTCTTTCCCTTTGTTTAAAATAAAGACATGACCTTTCCCCCAATTAGAGGTATCGACCATAATTGGACAGGTGTAGCCAGCATCTCTCAATGTTTTTACTGCGGTAGAGTTAGCTGCAGCATAAGTAGCATCAGAAGCGCTTCCGTTATCGGGTTCATTGGCAATGTTTAGGATAATAGATTGCTGATATTTAGCCAACGTGTTCTTGATGTCTGGTTTAATCCACCATTGTGTAGCCTTTGGCAAATCTGCGCTAACATTAGCTGTACCTGTAAAATCATGCAATTCTAGCACCGGTATCATCCCTTTAGACAAACAAGCCGCAATAGCAGTTTCTATTTTAGCTCCACTCAAATTGGTAAGTGCACCGCCATTACTCCAATCTTGATATTGTTGGGTCAATACCAAACGAACGGTGTTGGCGCCAGTTTTTGCAATTTCTTCGATTTCTTTTATACCAAAGTTTACCGCATAGACGCTACCCATATTTACCCCTCGTAATAAGATTTTATTACCGCATTTATCAGCCAGATATTTACCATCTATGATGTGTAAACCTTTGGTGATATCTGTATCTGGTGTTTTACGATCTTTTTTTACAGCCAATCGCTACAAACAATGATATTAGAGCTAGCATGAACAAAGTTTTTCTTAAATTTTTCATGATTTTTTTTGTTGGGTTAAAGAAAATTATTACTCGTCGCTAGTTAAAGCAACGTACATATATGATTCGGCATTGGTGCCACCATTTTTCATTCTAACTACAATGAGTTTTCTGTCGATAGCTAGAAAATACCTCTTGACATTGTCTATAAAAGATACTGCAAAAACATTTTTAACCGGATTAATCACATAATCTAAGGTTGGATCATCGATCATTTCTTCGCCGAACTGGGTTTGATTTAGCACATATCTGTAGGGAAATGCAGTGTTTACAAGTCTCGACTGAAGCATGCCACTGTACTTTCCAACAAGTTGGTTTGTAGCTGGAACCTTGTGTAGTTTAACTGTTGTAGGTGCGTTACAATTCCGCTAAAAGCTGTTATTTGACTGTCTTTAATGGTAAATACCCAATTCTGATTGGAAATAGTTAGGCTAATTTTATCTCCCTCTAATTTGTACGAGGTAATTTCCGGGCCAGAAGAAGCAAAACCATAATGAGTAGCTTTTTCATCATTATCAAATACGATTAAATAAGGGATATTATAAGTTCTGCCTCCTGAAAATTGAGTAGGAAACTCCATCGTAATGAAGTACTATGTTAAGTCGATTTTTGTTTCTTCGGGATTTACTTCATCGTTCTTTTTGCAGCTAACAACTATTAACAGCAACATCATTGACAGATATATTTTCAAATTTTTCATTGCTAAATTTTTATGTTGAACTAAAATGTTAACCAAATGAACAACTCTTTAACATGCAATTTTTCAAGAATGAGCGAATGGGCAATTATAATGAGTGAATGAGGCTATGGATGAGCAGACGATTATCCAGTTCCTTATTTTTTAGTGAAAGAACCGAGATAGACAGTACCAGTTGTATAGCTAGATTTAGAGGCCTCCACTTTTCCATCAATTTGAACCCAAAAGTATGCGTCTTCGGCAGTCTCCTGAACTCCTGCTATATTTTTTATGAGCGTATAATTTTTGTTTAACACAGGCTCATTTATAGACGCCTCGCCAAATTGATAATCAGAAAATTTTAAAGAAGCATAAACAAGAAGAGAGCTCAATCTTCTTTTCCAGTTTCCAGTATAACTATTTCCACTGAACACATTTCCGCTAGGCACTTTAACAAGCTTAAAAATTTCCGAAGCATCGCTTAAATCATAAGCAGTTAATTCCTTCTCATTGATGGCAAACTTTCTATGTCCTTGCGTTAGTATACCATCTGTATACGTAAAGGCATATTCATCATCTCTAGACAGTAGTAGCCTTCTCGATTTACTTGGTGTTTCAAAAGTGATCACAAACGGCAAAACATACTGTTCTGTAGCTGAAGTGGTTAAATGATTATGAACGGTTTTCCCGACTATTGCATATTGTGTGATGTCAAAAACTTCGGGTTGATTATTGTTCTTTTTACATGCCATAAAGCTCATTAGCAATAGCAGCATGAGAATTATTTTTAAAGTTTTCATGTTTTTAATATTTTATTGGGCAGTGAGTATGCCGAAGTACTTAGTTGTATTTCTTTTATTATTTTGTGAGTAGATCAGCTTTCCATCTGCAATAGTCATCAGATGTAATCTGCCTTCAATTCCTGCATCTGCTGTTGCAAAACCATTATTGTGTAAAGTGTAGACTTCACCAGTTCCAGCTTGGGCAAACCCATCGATACTAACCGTAAATTTTCCAGTATTAAATTTGATCAAGCAAGATTTTCCCGTATTCACACCATCGGTAGATACTGTTCCTCTGAAAGTTTTCCCGGCAAAAGCATCCACATCTGGGATCTTTTCCAGATAATAGGAGCCATAACTATCTGGTAGGCTACTATTTACAACTTTGCCATCTACAACATTGAAAGTTATATTATCGCCAACCTTAATAACGCCGTTGGCGTAGGTGTAACTATAAGTACCTGTAGTAAAGCCACCAAGGTACGAATGAACAACTTTACCGTTGGGCAAAAAGGCATATACATAACTGGTGGTACCAAAACCGAGCCCCGCTTTGTATTCTCCTGTTAGATAGTATTGGCTAGGATTGAAATCGTCAATAACTAACTGTTTATCTTTTTTGCATGCTGTAAAGCTTATTAGCAATAAAAGCACGAATAGCGATTTAAAATTTCTCATAACGAAAGATTTTTAAGGTTGTTTATTCTTACCCAAACTTATCAACCTAATTATCAGCTTTTCTACATAATGATTGAATACAATATTTGAATGAGTGAAGGAGAGACTAAGGTGAGCGAAGCCGAATAAAAAACATCGGGATCAAAGGTGCTCATTAACAATACACCAACTTGATTTGAAAGAAAAAAGCGGCGTTTTTTACGGAATAAAAACAGTGCTGAGCGAATAGGCATTGTAAATGAGCGAGCGTATAATTTGAGTTAGTTTAACTTAACGATACTCGGTATATTTATGTGTTATTTTGACACATATCTCTGAACAACAAAAGAATAGACCTTTCCATGAAGATAAAAACATATCAATTGATAGCTAAAACTATCATATTCTATATCCTTGTTAGTTTAGTTCCCAGAACTGCTCTAGCTCAAAAACAAGGCATTGCGGCAATAGATTCAATGAAGAATTTATTAAAACCATCGCAAGCGCTAGATACCGCACAAATTAAGATCGTTTATCGAATCGCAGCGACCTATAGGAATATAGATACAGACTCATGTTTACATTATACAAAAATGGGGCTCGCAAATGCACAAAAAATAAGCTGGAAAAAAGGAATTTCGGCCATGTATGATATGTATGGTAGTGTTTATTCTTCACAAGGTGAATACAATAAGGCACTTTCTTACCTAAAGAAAGCACTAACCATAAATTACGAAATCAACTATCCGAGAGGAGAAGCCAGCTGCTTAATTAATATTGCCGTGATTTACGAAAATTTAGGAAGAGGTTCTGAAGCTTTAAGCAATTATTTTAGAGCATTAAAAATAACAAGAGAGATAAAATTTGATCCATATACGGCCTTAATTTACGGCAATATCGCCAACGTATATATCACACAAAAGAACCATAAACTTGCACTTAATTACGCCCTAAAAGGTCATGAGAAATATAAAAAACTGAAAGACAATCATGGAATTGCACAATCAGGATACATAATTGCCACTGTTTACCTTAGCAATAACGAGCTACAAAAAGCAAGTGCTTTTGCATTGAGAAGTTTGCCTTTGTTCAAAGAATTAGACGAAAAAGTTGGCGAGGCTAATGTGCTGGGTCTTTTAGCTGTTATAAATGATGAGGATAAAATCACCAAGCTTAATTATTTGTTTCAAGCTCAAAAACTACATAATGAAACCAATCCTAATTCGAGTAGTTCTATTACAGATATTGGCAATATTGGGGGTACCTATGCTGATATCTACATTAATAAAACCAAAGACAAATTCAGAAAAAACGCAGTAGTACCCAATAATTACGATTCGATTTACAATAGAGCGGTCTTTTATTTAAATAAAGCTATCCGAATTAGTAAAGAAACTGGGGAACCAAGCAACATCAGTTACTTTTCGGGTAACTTGGCAACCTTACAAGAACACAAGGGAGATTTTAAAAATGCACTTGCCAATATTAAAATCTCCAAAAAAATTGATGACTCTTTGTATTCACAAGAAAGCAAAAACAAAATAGCTACGCTTGAAGCTCAGTTTGCATTTCAAAAGAAAGAAGATCATTACAAACAGCAACAGGAATTAGCAAAAATTAAAACGCAGCAAATTTATCTTTATGCTGGTTTGGTACTTGTGCTGGTAAGTTCGGTATTGATATTTTTTTTAAATCGATACCGTATTGGCCAATTAAGATTAAAAAACAAACTGCAGAAAAGAGAAGCTGAAGAACAAGCAAAAGAATTGCTGCACCAAAGTAAATTGTTCGAAAGCGAACTTAAGGCGATCCGATCGCAGATGAACCCCCATTTTATTTTCAATGTGCTCAATTCCATAGAAGCCTATATTATGGATAACGATAAGTATACTGCTTCGAGGTTAATACAAAAATTCGCTTCTTTAAGTAGGCTGATTTTAGAAAACTCTACCAAAAGTTTGGTTACGGCTGATAGAGAATGGAAGGCTTTAAAATTATATACCGAACTGGAGGCCATGCGGTACAATAATTCCTTCAGTTTTAATTTTGATGCTGATGAAAGCCTAGAACTAAGAACGTTGCTTCTGCCGCCAATGCTCATTCAGCCTTTAATTGAAAATGCGATTTTACATGGCTTAATTGTGAACCCAAAACCTGGAGCACATTTGGAGGTGCAACTTAAAAAACATGAACAGGGAATTAATATTACTGTAGCAGATAATGGAAACGGCCTAGACCCTGACCCAAAAAAGAAAACAAAAACTGGAGTTAAAGAAAAATCTATGGGCATTAAATCCATTAAAGAACGTATTGAAATGATTAATCTGCAAAACGATAACAAAGCTGCTAGTTTTAGCGTGGCTCCAGGAAAAGATAATATCGGTACGGTGGCTACTGTTTTCTTACCAAGCCACTACAATTATGTAGATAATGCGGCTAACCAATAGCACTAAACCCCAATTTGGTAAATCCGCGTTTCCTCTTCCCAAGGATGATATCCCTGACCTATGTATTGAAAACCATATTTTTCGTAGTACCCGATGTGATCCGTACTAAGATTTAAATACTTGAAACCAAATTCAGCCGTATCTTTTTTCGCTTTGTCAATCAGCAGCTTGGCATAGTTACTTCCTCTATGCTTTTCATCAACAAACAAGGCGCAAAGCCAAGGATATAAATCCATTCTACTGATAAAATCGTTGGTAATTAACCCTGCACAGCCAATAATTTCTCCATCTTTCTCTAGCAAATACCATTGAGGTAATGATTGCGTTGCGTTGATACTGTTCGAAATACAATCTTCGTAAATAATTGGTGGTACCTCAGACCAACTATCTTGTAAATACCGAATTGCTTTTTCTTTATAAGTTGGATTTTCCCTAACGGATATCACTTTCATCTTTTACACTAATATTTGTTGTACCGCAATGCGACACAGGATTTGTATTTCCATAATTAGTTCGATATTTAAAAATTAGATATGACTTTTGATCGATTATAAATCTAAAATCATCCAAATGGTACAAGCGTAGTGACCTGAATTACCCATTGGTCCTTCTAATTTTTTAAACCCTGCTTTCTCATACATTCCTACTGCTGTGGCGAGCTCTGGGAATGATTCTAAATACACTTGTTTGTAACCCATATTTCGAGCCGATTCAATACTTTGCTCCATCAATTTCCTTCCCAATCCTTTGCCTCTAGTATCTGCCGAAAGATAGAATTTCACAAGTTCTACGCAACCTTCGGGCAAACCATCGGTTGGGTAAATACCGCATCCACCCAACAATTTACCATCTTCTTCAGCTAACCAATATTCGGCACCTTTAGTTTGGAACAATTCATAAAGTGCATCGGTAGATGGATCGGTGTAGACAGTACCTGGTTTATCAATTTTAAATTCTATAAATATCTTACGGATTAATTCTGCGATGATAGGGTTATCTTCTTTCTTTATATTTCTTATCGTTATAGGCATGATAGCTGTAGATTTTTAATCAAATGCCTAAGTTAGCATTCTTAGCTTTAGACATGGTTGACTTGTTAAAATCTTGAAACTTTTCATTTACTAACAAACTTATATGCAGCTCTCAATTGTTCCACAAAACCTTTAAAATCGCCCTCAAAATGTTTCTTTAATACCAAAACCTGATATTGGCTTTGTTGAAAATAACTTAATAATTCACAATCTTTCACAGCGTTCAACAATGCGTATTTCCTCGGTTGGTACGTCAGCATAACAAAAAAAGTGCTGTTAAAGTAATAAGGTACTTGTTGTATTTTTCCTTCAAAAAGTAAGCGAAGCTCTAGTTTATAGTAATCTCCTAAGTCTTTCCATAAAAAACAGATTTCTGGTGTTTCAATGCTAAAGCTGCACTGTGCCATATCTGATTTTCTAGGCTTGCCCTTTACATGACGCATGCCAAAAGTATACTTATAATGAGTATACAACCTGCTCGAAAGCAAGGGAAGCGCCTCTTGCCATAGCTCAAAAAGCTGATTGAAATTATTTTCGTTCTGTTGCTTCTTTTCAGCAAACATCTGATCATCGTCCCTCTGCTGGCGCACGCGTGTCGCGTGTGCATTTTAAAATTATCATAAATAATCAATATCTATTAAACCCTTACCCCCACTATAATCAATTGCACTACTATACTTCCAGTGCCAAGCCTCATTTACAAATCCAGAAACAACCGGATTATCATGCAGATAATCTGCCTTTTGTTCGATCACTTCCGTACTCCATAGCTCAATAGGTTGATTGTTATGTTGCCAAAATTGGCTTCTTTTTACATTACTACTTTTCAATCCTGCTTTTTCAAACATCCAAAGCATCCACTCTCTTCTACTTTCCCCACTGTTTTCTTTGATCGCTTTAACCAATTGTTTTGACGTGTATTCCTTAATTCTTCCCAACAAAGCAGCAGGATTATTTTCTTTTGCCTTAAATATCAAATGCATATGGCTCGGCATTATGCACCAGCAGTACAATTCCAAACCAAGGTTTGCAATACTATACTTTAAACTATCTATCAAAACATCACTATATAAAGGCCTAACAAATACATCTATCCAATACACTGTTGCAAAACTTACAAAGTATAAACCTTCGTTATTGTGGAATTTGTATTTACGACTCATTAATTAAAATTATTAATATTTTGTCACACGCCAAAGGCGTGCGCTAGCGGGGATTAACTTGGTTCTGGGAAAACTGCTTTACATAGGAACCCTTGTTGTGCGTTCGTATTTTTTATCAACGCCATTTATCAAATGTTTTCCCATTAAATTTATAAACGCCACCGTCGGCCAAACCAAAAAGCAGATTGTTTTTGTTGTCTTTATAAATGTTCCAAATCATTGGTTTGGATGGATTTTCGCTGACTGAATAGTTTGTAAAAGTTTTACCGTCATACTTCCAAGCTCCAGTATATACATCTCCAAACCAAATATTGCCTTCCAAATCTTCTTCAATAGCAAAAGGGTGTTCAAGCGTACCTGGTTGCGCTTTATTATCTACTCTTCTTGTGCTTTTAGGATGAATTAAATTGTGCTTTTTAGAAAAATTAATCACTGAATTGCCATCCATTAGCAAAACGCCCTTTCCATTATCTCCAATCCATATTCTTCCTTTTGAATCTGCTAACACACTTCTTATATGTAATTGCTCATTATCCTTTAGGTTTAATTTTTCAGCATCAAAGATGTTTAGCGTCTTGTCATCATAGCTGAATAGCGCTGCATAAGTCGCAATCCAGAGCTTTCCTTCTTTACCTTTTGAGATACCCGTAACACCATAAGATTTATCGGGATTTTTATTTTGGGGCTTGGGGAAAATCAGATAGTTCATATTCATTCCGTCAAAACGGTTAATTCCGTCTTCTTCCCAAGCGTAAAACCACAAATCTCCTTTGCTTTTATTCCAATGAGATAGGGGATTGTTGTTTTTAGATGGATAATTTGTAAACTTCCCTTTGTCATATACACTTATTCCGTTTGCAGTTCCAAACCAAATTTTTCCATTTTCGTCTTCTTGGATTGAACGGATTTGATTGTCAGATAAACCTTCGTTTGTTGTAAAGTATTCAAATGATTTCCCATCATAAAAACTTACACCTTCATTATGACTTCCCAACCAATAATTGCCTTTACTGTCCTGAAAGATCGCACGAATTGCAGAGGTAAATTTCAAGGTGTCGGTTTTTGAAATAGCTGCCAATTCAGGCTTGCTAATTTCTTTTTCAATTGATTTGTTTTCAACGCAGGAAAAGTTCAGTGTCAATATGAATAATAAGAAAATCAATTTTATTTTTTTGTTCATTTCGGTTCTTTGTAACGGTTTGGGGCTTTACGTTCGGGCGGGTTTCGGAGCACAAAGTTTCAATTTATTACTAAAGTTCATTAGAAGCACAATGCTCCAAGTTTGCAAGTCAGCCCGCCTGACGCAAAACCCGTGTTATAGGGTGTTTTTCTTCGTCTGTCAGTGTTGTGTGTGACATTGAAATTCATAGTCAGCCACTCCATTTTTTATCGTTAGTCTAAATTTCCCATAGTCAGATTGAAAGTAAGGATATGCGTGACCCCACACAGTTACTTGTTTATCCTTGTCTTCAAAGCCATTGAGTTCAACTTGGATTTGCCCTATCACATCTTCTAAAATGTCAGTAAACCAAAATTCATTTTTTCTCAAAATTGTCAAGACGAAAAAACTTGCAGAGTTCTCTTCCATTCCAGTCGCTTGGTCAAGAATATAGCCTGTCAGAAGCAATTTCCATTCATTGTCGAACTGGTAGATAGTGGATTTTTTTAAATTAATTTCTCCGCAGAAAAGAGTATCTTTTTCACAAGATTTTTTAATAAAGTCTTTTGCTTGTGTTAACTGATATTCTTTCTCTTTGTCAGTTAAATTTTGGGTTGAAATTGTCAAGTTGCTTTTGAAGTCTTCGATTTTGGTAGTGTCGCAAAAAATGTCTTCGTCTTTTGTTTCCTTATTTTCATTAGGCTGAACTTCGCTTATTGTATTGTCTACAACTTTATTGTCCGTTGTTTTTGTCTGCCCACAACCTAAGAAAGTTGTCGAAATGATAAAAGTCAATATGTATGTCAATTGCTTCACGGTCGTCTTTTTAAAATGCCCTATAACTTGTATATATGCGCTACTCTATGGCGCCAACCCACCCAGAATAGGAGGTATTTGCGAAGTTGAGTAGCGTATTATTTTATTCTAAATATAGAAAATATTCATCAAACACCCTTAGAAGAGCTGCTTCTAAATTAAGTGTTTAAAATTCTAACCTAAACTTCACATCTTTTTACTATCTGTTTTTGAGCAATTTGTTGACTTGTTTATAATTAAATTATAGGTTTATCCGAAAAACCCCATAATGGCGCAAGTCTTTTGAATGGCGTTTGAGGTTTAGATGACTTATGCCTGTTAGCATAGCGTCACTTAAATTAACCTTAAAGCCAATGTTTTCAATCTAAAAAACTAATTTTTCTACCTCAAAAACGGCAGCAACTTCTCCAAAGAGATCCCCAGATAATCGCAGGCTTGGAAAACAGTAATTGGCTGGTGTTTGTGCAAACCATTGCAGTCTCTAATTAGTTGCAAAACACGTTGACAGCTGCGCTCACTCTTGCCGGTAATCAGCCTAAGGTCGGCAGTATAGAAAAATAAACGATGTAAAGGTCCACTCATAATTCAGATGCTTCATAGGTAAAAGGTAATCTTGTTAATTCATCAACACAAAATTACCTCATACACAAAAACTTAGCAAGCATCCTGAAACTTTTAGCAGATTGTCAAGTGCCAACCAAACACCGCTTGCAAATTTCGTAACGGCTATTGCAAGCCAGGTTTACACTTTGGCAATAAAAAACTTGAAACAGTATAAATATGCAAACTTAAATTAGAGCTAATCGCCAGAAAAAATTATACGAAACGTAAATTTTCTGCTCAAATAACATAAACGGTTGGGCTATGCGAAATCTCAAGCCCAAGTAAAAGCCCATAAAGTCACTCAAATCGGCCTTGGCCTTTGCGGTATAGATGCAATTGCATTAGTACCAACTTTAAAGCAAAGGGCGCAGCCGTGGCTTTTTTGTCTACTTTTTCAGCTATAGGAAAAAGTAGAACCCGCGGTAGCGACAGAACCAACAATAGCACACAAAAATGATTTATTCTAAAGCCTTTATACACTTTATTTTAACCTCACGCACCCAGAATGCTATTTAAAACGCCACCAAATCCCAAACGTAGCACCAACGGAGGACCGACGGTAGACCGACGGTGAAACAACACCCCTTAAACGACAAATCCGACAAAAACAGACAAAAAACGCAAAATAAACCACAAACCGCCAAACCCGACACGCCCTAATTTTCTACTGTCCAACTTTATCCCAAGCACTCGCTACCAAGAGTGTAAATTTTAATTATTAATCACATTTTAAAACAGAAAGAACATGGCAAAGTCAGAAAACAATGAAGTAATGTTTGGTGCCCGCGGCAGAGTGGGCAACCTAGTGGTATTCAAAAATTTTGGAAACAACCAAACGGTAATCGCCAAAAGACCAAGACGACCGGACAATCCGGTGTACACAGCAAAACAGATAGAAGTAAAGCAAAAATTCAGGGAAGCGGTGGTTTACGCAAAAGGCGTCATTAGCAACCCAGATTTAGCGGCTAGCTATCAGGCATTTGCTAAGCCTGGTACATCGGTCTACAATTTAGCCTTGGCAGATTACTGCAAATCCCCAGAAATCACCTTAATAAACGCCAGCGGGTATCAAGGTCAAATCGGTAATCAAATTACCGTAAGGGTCATAGACAATTTTAGGGTTACAGAGGTAAAAGTAAGCATTTACGATACCGTAGACACATTGTTGGAAAGTGGCCTAGCCATCTTAAGTGCAAACAACCTGGATTGGGTTTACGAAACAACCAGCCTAAATACCAGTTTGGCAGGCACTAAAATCACTGCCGAAGCTAAGGACACGCCTGGCAGCACAACCTTAGAGACGATAACTTTATAGTTCAATTAGCTCATCCTTGATCAACTTTCGGGGATGAGCTTTTGAAACAACAAAAACCGTAAGTGTTCATAATTGTTCAAAAAGGTACGCAACTTGGTTACTCTACCAACTACTTTGGCGAAACGATAGAAAAATTTGATGCGACAGCAAAAGGCATCATCCTAATGATTATCAGTACACCACCTTTAAACAAAAATGAGGATGTTGTAGTTGTTGGCATTTATAGGCTTTAATTTTTCTAACGATATCAAAGCATAATATAGCGCAAGTCTTTAGCCATAAAAGCCAGACCTGCGCTATTTTAATTTAAGCCAAATGTTGTTTAGCGCTCTCAATTACTTGCATAAACTCCAATTTCAAAGTTTCATCGGTAATGCCCTGGCCCGCAGCAAAATTATCTGCAAATTTTGGTAAACTAAAACTGCCTAAAACCTCTGCCCCGTGAATAGGAAAACGTGCCGTTGCCGACTGCAAAGCAGACAATCCACCTCTCGGACCTGGTGCAGTAGAAAGCAATAGCACTTTTTTGTTTTCGAACATCTTTACTTTAAAACGTGAAGCCCAATCGAATAAATTTTTAAAAGCAGTAGTATAACTTCCATTGTGCTCTGCAACAGATATAACTAGCAAATCTGCTGTGGCAAGTTTTTCTACAAAATCTATCGCAGCCTGTGGTTTTCCTATTTCTTTCTCTAAATCTGTGGTATATAAAGGTAATGGGAAAGATTTCAGGTCTAAGATTTCTACTTCGTTAGCTGGGAAAAATTCCGTAGCATATGCTGCAAATGTTTTGTTAATGGATGTGCTGCTATACGACGCACCAAAAGCTACTATTTTCATTTCTATTATTTTGAAGGGTTATACCTTACAATATCTGCTGATTTGTAAGCGCATGCAAAGCTATGGTTTAGCATGGCTTTTGCCTATTGATGTAGGTTAAGAAATGAATATGTTTTATCCAGAAAAACTAAAAGACTAGCATTGAGACCATTTAAATTTAGCAAAATGATGAATTACTTCCCGGAAGGCTAAATCTCATAATCGATCCAATCGGAAGTAGCCCAAATGCACTTCATCAGCTGGCAGATTTTCAGCAGGCACCAATCTGATGCCGTAGTTTTCTACCACTTGAGGATGCCAAATATCTTCGATGCGATGGATATCGTCCACATCGATACCATATTTCTCATCGATATGTGCATTAGCTCCTTTCACACCAGCAACAGATGCCTGTTTAAAAAACGCAGCCTTTTTCGCTCTTTGTGTTGCCTCAGCTTTATCAGCACACACCGACAATAAAGTGTAGTGCTGCTCCTCTAACCTACCTGCGGTATAACCGCCGAGGTTGATAAAAAACAATCGCTGCTCAGGTAGCACTTCATCACCACTTTTCAAATAGACTTCTACCTTGTAACCATCTACTGAAGTTACTTCACGCCAACCATCAATATGAAGACTTTTTCCTGCTTCGGGCCAAAAGGCATGTAGTTGAGGCACCAGCTCGGCCAATGAATTTGCCACGCCAAAGAAAAAATCATGCTGTTCTACGTTTCTTCCCGCTGCTTTTGAGCCCAACAATACCATATAAAGTTTCGGTGCTGTAATTTGTTGTTCCATGCTTTCCATAGGTGTTATTAGTGTACGTTGACTGCGGTAAGTGCTTCTGTAATTCTAGCCGCAGCAGTTTCACAGAAATCTAAACCAGAATAATCTGGATTATAACCTCCAATAAATGGTACAGCCATTACATAAATCCTTGGATTAAGTGCTAAATAACGGTCTACCACCTGGAAATAATCATTGATAGCAATTCCAGAAACCCTGAGGTAATAATTGCCCTGATGATCTATTTCTATATCTTGATTTTCGGCAGCCATTTTACTCGCCAGCTCTTGCTTTCTGAATGAAAGTCTTGCCGGAGCAACTGTTCCATTTTCTTTTAAGCCCAGATATGGTATGGCATCATAAGAAAGATGCGGCTGACCAATGCAATCTATAAAAGTAAGATAACGCGTAGTTTTACCCACACCATTTTCATCCTCAATGTAAAAATCGATACCTCCTCCTGCTAAAGGCCGCACCTCGCTAGAATTTCCAACGGCTACCAGTTTCAAAATCCCTGCATCGTACAATGCCAACAGCTCTTCAGCAGAGCTCTGCGGTACAAAAGCAATGATCAACGAAATGAGCGGCATGAGTGTTTGCTTCAACCTCATCATATCTTCTGCAGAAAAATATTTGGCAGGGTAGTTAAGCGTATAACTTAATCCACAAAGCATCTCTTTCCAATGGATAGATCTATGCTGGCGGATAGATTTGGCAGCTTCTTTATATTCGGCTTTGAAAAGTAGAAACGGATCTAGTTCCTCCCGTAGCGACATCATCTTATCAATAAACTCTTCTACATTTAGTAAGGCAATTTCTTTATAAAATTCTGGATCTACTTCTGCCAGTGGCTTCTTAAACTTTTCTTCAAACACCAAATCTAGCGGCACAAATCCTTCATTTTCTGCTCTAATTTGACGAATTTCATCCATATCAAAAAGACTATCTTTTCCCAATATCGGTTCATCTAAGTGGAAGCGTATGCCTGGAAGCAATCCTTCTCTAGAATGCATCACGATGCTAAAATTAGGATTTGTTGTATTAAGGTGATATTGAAGTAAGCCATCTGCCGACCTCTCATAGTAACCATGCTCTCTAGCCAAAGTACGCAACGCATCGATTGCGGTAAGCGAAGCCCCTCGAATAGCCACCGGATGATTAAATACTTGTTTCAGTTTTGAAGGCGGATAAGGAGAATCGAAATAACCGGCAATTTTACCTTCATGCTGTTTTGGCCAAAGATGTCCCGTACAAAGAATGATCCGCTCAAACCTAAGTTTTTCGCCATCAGCAAATCTCAATTCTACCTGTTCGGCATTGGGCACGTCCAATATATCAACTACCTCAGCACCATAAGTTACCTTGATTTCGATACCGGCCTCTATCGCCTTTTTTTGCAATAAGCGAAATTGATCTGATAAATATTGTCCAAAGAGCAGTCGAGGTAATACTTGATATTCGTGGAAACGCTCCAAATCAATCCCAAATCGAGAAAGCGTATCGGGATGCACTTTTACAATCCATTCGCTAATTGATTGTTCCAATTTAGGAATTTCATTACCAGAAACGTTAGTCACATGCTCATCATTAGCTCCCTGACTACTGTAAGGCATGCCAGCGCCTAACTGCTTTCCTTTTTCGAAGATATGAATAGCGAGCTGATGACTTCCTTTCTCTATCAGTTTTTTCAACATAAACAGTCCACTGGGACCACCGCCTATAATGGCAAGCTGATGTATTGCGGTAACATTTTGGCTCATCTAATTAATTTAAGCGTGAAATAAATAGTGCAAAAAGAAGCCACCCCCAAATGAGGTGGCTAATACGTATTTGTCTTGAATTATAGTTTAGCTGCGTCTCTTAGCGCTTTGATGCTGTCGTGAGCAGACAAAATATCTTGAGATTGTCTCGAAACAATTTCTAGTGCTTCGCCTGTTAAACCGCCATCAGTCAAAGCAATTTTATAAGCTTTCTTGATAGCATCTTCACCTCTTTCTGCTTCAGAAAGAATGCTTTCTCTATCCGATCCGCCAAACAAAGCTTTCACGTCGATCCAAGCTCTATGCAAAGTGCCCGCTACACTGTTCCCTGTTTCTGGCTCACCTGCTCTTGCTGCTACTAACGCTGTAAGTTCTTGACTAAATTTACGGCTTTGGGTAGCATACTCTTGAAATAAACCTTTTAAATCGATGTTTTCGTCGTTGATATCTGCTAATGCTTTTTCAAAGCCTGCAATTCTATCATTATTGATCTCTATTAACTCGTTAAGTACTTGATTCGTCGTTGACATGTTTTTATACTTTAATTTTAAAAATTGTTGATTATTACCAATCAGCATAAATGCCGATTTTCGGAAATACAACACCCTCGTTTGGAGATTTGTTTCAGGTATTTTTTAAAATTATTCCAGTATTGTGTAACGAAATAGGGAAGAATATACGCTAAGAAGCTTCGTGAAATTGCTTAAAACGAGAATCCTATTTTTTTAAAAAATCAAAATGAGCGAAATAAAAATAATTTGAAAAGCTGTTTGACTAGCACATTCGAAACGCTAAAACTAATGCAGACTTTTATCAGTTCATTCTGATACTCTTCACTATTTGATCGAAAATTAAGTCGCCTTGCTGTTTGTCTTTCTTCTTGAATTCTACAATTCCGGAAACGTTGCTAAAATTCTTAAAATCTGAATAGAAATGATAATTATACGCATCAACAGCTTGAGTTTTTCTAATTAGGATGCGAATGTTATTGATCTTCACGATCTCGTTAGAAATCATCGTCTCTTTTTTCCTTAAAAGTTCTACTCCAGCTTCTTGGATGCGCTCTAAGGTAACAGGATACGACAGCGGAAATTTACCTTCCTCTATCCCTATTAATATGCCTCCAACTTGGTATAAACTTTTAAAATCTAACGGAACACGTTTTACGGTGTACATAGCTTTCTCTTTCTTATACTCGGCCCATGTAATTTTCTTTGCCGCTGGCGGAAGTTTAAACGCTATTACGGGATCAGTTGGATCTTGCCCAAATAAGCCGAATATCGAAAAACTGATTAATAAGATAAATAATCTAATGTTGCACATATGCTTTGAAGAGGCGATCGGCAACTATCTTTTTATACTTGATAATTATCGCCACTAATCGCTACAAATATAGCGTTTATCTCTAAGTACGCTAAAAAGGTTTCATCAGCTTCAGCCATTTTTAAATATATGAAACGTAACGTAATAAAGTGCGATCTTTTCAAGAACCAGCTTATGCAATACTCATTTATTCGGCCTTACAGCTTATTTAATACCAATTAGCAGAAAACATTAAACTATCGAGCTTTCCAATTATCCGTCCTAAAGGATGATACAGGTAAGCCTTCTACACTATACAACTCGCCTACCGCCCAGTCTTTAAATGCGTACCTTATCGCAATGGGTTGTTTCACTTTATCACTATAAAGCCTAACCACATCGTTTACTAAAACAGCAGTTGCTGGATAAAATATCTGATCAGCGCCAGCGATTTCAAATTGTTTAATTGGCTTACCATAAGTTGTTAGTCCGAGTGGAATGTCATTAAAGTGAACAAGAACGGTATCATTTTTCATTACCATCTTTTTAAACGTTGGGCTAGCCGCAGGAAATCCTTTTTTATGGTACGTATTAGCTAGTGCTAAATAGGCTAAACGTTTACTCGCAACGGTTTTATTTGCCGGATGAATATTCTTCTCTTCGCCCGCATCAATAATCACTGCTACTCCAGTATTAGCCAAAGTATCTGGCAGCTTCAATTGAGCTTCCCTTAGTAGCGGTACTTTGTAAGCTTCGTGTGCTGCGTATTTCATTGGAGCCAACTGCACTAAATAAAACGGCCAGTCACCGATGTTCCATTTTGTTCTCCAAGAGTTCACCATAGCGTGTTGCAATGTGCTAAATAATCGCCATAATTATGACGATTTTGTTCACCTTGATACCATATAACTCCAGCAATATTGTAGCCGATTAAAGGAGATATCATACCATTAAATAAATTGCCCGGAGTTTGGTGAACAGCCTTAGAAACGGCTTTATTGGTAAGCAATCGATCTTTCAAAACATCGCCAACCAATTGTCTTTGCATCCAAGCTTCAATAGGCGAACCACCCCAGGTAGATTGGATCATCCCAACTGGCACACCTAGTTGTTTGCGTAAATAACTTGCAAATTGATAACCAACCGCACTAAACGAAGCAACCGAACCGGCATCGGCTGGTTGCCAAACTCCTTTTTTACATTTGTTTCGGGTGTAGTTGCGTATTTTCTATCCACTTTAAATAAGCGCAACATAGGATCTGGAGCTTCCATCAAGATATCCATCGAATTGGTAATGGGTAAATTGTTGTAGCCTTTAACGGGCATATCCATATTCGATTGTCCCGAACATAGCCAAACCTCGCCCAGTAAAACATCTTGGAGAACAATCTTATTTTGCTGGCTTACGCTGATGGTAAAAGGGCCTCCCGCACTAGCTGTTTTAACTACCACCGACCAATTTCCTTTATCATCTGGTTTAGTAGTATAAGTTTGATTATCCCAAGAAGTTCGAACTTTTACTTCTTTTTTACCAATGGCTGTACCCCATATTTTAGCATTACTTTGCTGCTGTAATACTAAATGATCTGAAAAAAAATGCAGGCATCGCTACTTGAGCGCTCACCATTTTGCAAAATCCAAAACAGGCAATACCTAATGATACTATTAATTTCTTCATGCAATTTTCCGTTTGACCGTAGCTACGCCAATAGCCGCAGCGGCAACTAAAATCAATGCGCCCACAGTAGCAATAGTTGTTGAGAAACTCGGAGCTACTAAACCCAGATAAACAATTCCCGCTCCTACAACAGCCATAGAAATGGCAATTACACGAACACCAAATATGTTCTGTTTTTCGGCAGCTATAGCTTCTTCTTGATCAAAAGCTTCGACTTGGTTAGTTAACGCTAGCGCATTTTTCATTTCAATTGCTCTACTAGACACAAACCCTCTCGATGCATAAAGTACTTCGAAAATCAATAAAATCAACATCGGAATACCCATACCTAAAACCGTTTCCATGGTTCTGGTCAATTTCAAGTCTATCACCTCTGGTGCGATCACTTTAAAAAACAGATTGATAATTAAAGAAGCAACTGTAGCGGTAACCACAGAAAAGCCTGTTTGTCTTTTAGAGAAAAGTGTCCAGATAATTGGTGCAAAAAGTGCACCACCTGCAATTGAAGCTGTACTTAATACTACTTCTACAATTCCACCTGCGCTTGGAATCCACATGGCTACCAAAATGGTAAGCACACCAAAAAGTAAGGTAAAGAACCTTGCAATCCAGATCACGTTTTTCTCAGAAGCTGATGGATTAAGTAGGTTTTTATAAATATCTTGAGCAAAAACGGTAGCTGCCATATTGATGGTGGTATTTGCTTTACTCGATGTAGCCGAAACCATCCCTGCCAATACCAAACCGATTAAACCACCAGGCATTACTTTTTGGATCAGCATCATATAGGCATCTTCCGTTTGCAGTCCTTCTAAATTTGGATTAATAACACGATAGATCATTGGCGGCAACATCCAAACTATAGGACTAAAGAGGTAGAGAATGGTAAAAATACCGGCTACCTTTTTAGAATCTTTTTGTGTTGCTACGCTAGTGTAACGCTGCACATAAGACCAATTTCCGCCAATATAGAAAGTTTGGTAAACAATAAAGGCCAGCATGAAGCCAAGCGTGTAATCTTCGTTAAACGGCTGGAAGAAATGCTCAGGTGCTTTTTGAACTAGGTTTTGTAAACCACCAATTTCCCCAAATGAGATGGGGATAACGATTAATACCGCTGCCGATAGAATGACGAACTGTACCACATCGGTCACTAAAACCGCCCACAAACCACCTGCGGCAGTATAAAGCACAATAATCATCCCGATGATTAAAATACAGGTGTTTACCGAAAGATCTGTAGCAACATGCACCATTTTACCTACCGGATAAAGCACAGCCGCTGTAGTAAACAAGCTTAACAACAACGTCATGTAGGTATAAAACTGTTGCTCTTTACCGCCAAAACGTTTTCCGATATATTCGGCAGCCGTAGCTACGCCTGTTTTTTTCCATTTAGCAGCAATAAACAAGGTCACAATAAAACCGCTAATGGCCATGGTTAATTGGATGGTATTAGAGACCAAACCGAATTTATAGGCGATTGACCCCCAAACTACGAAAGTTCCGGCAGAGAAATAACTGATAAACAGCGAAAGTCCGTTGATCCACCAAGGTGTTGCGCCGCCAGCTTCGAAAAAAGCTTGCCCGTTTTTGCTGCCCACCCGAGTAAACGTTAAGCCGATGGCAAATATCAAGAGGGCGAAAATGCCCATCACTATAAAATCTAATTGAACCATAATTACAGCTTAATTTCAGAATAACAACGGACCGCAAATATAGCTGCTGGCACCAATTCAGAAGGATGTTCTATCTCAATAGTTAGTTTTTTTGTAACCATCGCCTCATCTAATATAATGCGTTGATGGGTTTGAAAGTTATCATCCTTCTCAAATACTACGTTACCCAACTGATCTTTAACCACGTATTTTCTTACACAGAAAGGCATCACAGTTTCTGGGTGTCCCATGAGTACAGACTCCATTGGATGGTCGAAATCTGCATCGAACCATAAATCTATTTGTTTGATTTTCTTCTCTTCATCCCATTCGAAATTTAAAGTTGGCGAAAGATCTTTTGGATCGGCAACCCAAGCATTCGGCTGACTAACGGGTCTATCAATCCCATTGGTAAGGTTTGATTTTTCGAAAATCGGCTGAGGCATAGCAAAGGAAATCGCTAGGTTTTGCCCTTGTGGCCTACGCTGAGGGCACCAGAACTCAAACTCATCTACGCCTGCATCTGCCGGAGGCGTTTGCTTTCCGAAATTAGAAACTGCTTTATTGATAGAGTTGAATACGGATAAAACTCCAGTAACCCGCTCTTCTGTAAAACCTAGCTTTACATCGTCATTAGCATCGAAGACAATAAAAACATAGCTAGCTTCTGGCAAAGCTACTCCAAAATCAAGGTTAATGGTTTGTTCACCGGCTTGAATTTCAATTTCTTTAGTTGCTAAAACCTGATCCGGCGTAAAATTTCCAGCCCTTTCACTAATCCTTAAAGATGTTTTAAAAGTAGTAGGTTTCAATGCATTCACAGCAATATTGAAAACCGGCAATTCACCTTTAAGTATCGGAAAAAGCTGTGCAGAAGCGGTAGTTAAGCTTTTCCACAGATCAACGCGATCAAATCCTTTGAAATTTAAGGTACTGGAAACAGAAATCTCGCTTTGCGGTATTAAATCTAACTGATCTTGGATATTCACACCTGGGATATATTGCCCATTTAAAGAAAGTTTTTGTTGCAATGGTTGGATGTACCCTTTAGTAAGCACTTCCCTCGGCACTAAACCTTCTTCTTTACAGAGAACCGCAGCCATACCTATCGATTGTCCAATGTAAGCACAAGTTGCCATTACACGGGTAGCGCCAAAAGCCACATGGCTCACGCTAATGATACGGCCAGCAATAAATAAATTGCTGATATTCTTGCTGTACAAAGTACGATACGGAATTTCGAAAATGCCTTTTCCATGCCATTGATTACAGCCTGGTCTCTCGCTGTAAACGCCATCTGCCGGGTGTAAATCTATCGACCAACCGCCAAAAGCAACTGCATCTTCATGACTACGTTGTTCAATCAAATCCTTTTGACTTAACATATAATCGCCTTCAAAACGTCTGCTTTCACGCTTACCAGGAATAGTTCCAACCCATTCCAAAGTCAAGTTTTCGGCCTCTGGGAATTCTCCAGAGTTTTTGATATGGTTCCAAATACCGTAAACCACTTTCCAAAGTTCCCATTTAATTTTCTCAGTATCGTGAACAGTGTCTAACCTACCTCCATATTCTACCCACCAAAGTTTACAACCAAACTCATTGGCATTAAATTGTCTAAAACGGGGAATTTCTGTAATATCACTCAAAGCAAAATCTGGTGGTGTAAACTTCACTGGCCGACCCGTATCTTTACTATAAAAATAGAGTGAATGCCCGAGCAACTCTCCATATTCGGCAGTTGGCGCCATGCCTTCATCAAATTCATCCTTACTTTCGGCACCCATTCTAAAAGCAGCACCAGCCAGAAAACCTACAATACCATCGCCTGTGGCATCGCAAAACAATGGTGCTTGTAACTGATACAAAGTTGAATTTTGACTACAAAAAGCAGTGATGGATTTGATTTGATCTCCTTCTTTATCTACCTCGAAAACAGCTGTATTTAAAAGCAGTTGAATATTTTTTTCCTGGGTAACTTTATCCAACAAGATCATATCCAAAATCAATGGATTCCCTTCCGGATTTCTGTAGGTATTTTCAACCAAAATTTCATCAATTACACCACCTTCCCTCGCCCAACGGTTGTTGTTTCCCATGTGCGACGTTGCACCCAAGATCCACAACCTTACCTCACTTGATGAGTTGCCACCCAAAACGGGCCTATCTTGTACCAAAAGTACTTTTATACCTTGTCTAGCAGCTGTAATTGCAGCACACACACCCGAAAGTCCGCCGCCTGCAACAATTAAATCTGCTGTTAAATTAATTTTCGTTAAATCTCTTTTCGCCGAAGCTTGCTCTTTTTTCATTAAAGTTTAAGGCAATAGTTATCAGCTCGAAGATATTTTTTATTATCAAAAGAAGGGCGATTGGGAAATCTGAAAAAACGATGGGAACGCTCCCTAAATTTGGGAACGTTCCCTATTTAAAAACGCGAAGCAAATTATTGCTCCTGCGCCTGCTTCACAGTAGAATTTCTGACAATCAGTTCGGTATCAAGCGTTTTAATTAATGGTTTCCATTCAGAAATATCTTTATCCATTAAACCGAGCAGCAACTCCATCGCAGTTTTACCGATTTCTTTAACGGGTTGTGCAATGGTAGTTAAGCTTGGTTCTATAAAATTTGAACCATAATTATCACTAAAACCAACTACTGCAATATCTTCTGGAATGCGTTTTCCTGCTTGCTTAATCACCTGTATAGCCTCAATTGCCGTAGGGTCATTTACAGCAAAAATCGCATCTGGCGGATTGGTCATCCCTAATAAATGTTTGACATACATTTTTACTTTGGTCAGGTTCAAATCGTATTCGATGATCAGTTCTTCATCTACTGGGATGTTATTTTTTATTAAAGCATCTTTATATCCGTTCATTCTCTTGCGGCTCACTACCAATTGCGCAGGCCCGGCTAAATGCGCAATTCTACGTTTACCGGTAGAAATTAGATGCTCTACTGCTCTAAATGCTGCATCATAATCATCTACTACCACTTTTGGCACCATCATTTCTTCGCAAACGCGATTAAAAAATACTATTGGAATTTTCTTTCTTACAAAAACTTTCCAATGGTCGTAGTTTAAAGTTTCTTTAGTTAAGGATACCATCACACCATCTACCCTATTGGCCAACATCACCTTTGAATTGGCAACTTCTGTTTCGTACTTTTCGTTACACTGCGATACGATTACGCTGTAACCTTGTCTGGCCGCTTCCTCTTGTGCGCCAACCACTACCTGCGGAAAGAAAGAAGTAAAGAAGTCTGGCAATACAATACCAATGGTTTTTGTTTTATTGGTAATTAAACTGATGGAGAGCATGTTTCTTTGGTAATCTAGCTTTTCAGCTAGTTCAGTTACTTTAGCCCTAGTTTCTGGTTTAACATTCGGGTGGCCAGTAAGGGCTCTTGAAACCGTAGATTTTGACATTTTCAATTCGTTCGCAATATCTACAATGGTTACTTGATTACTCTTCATACAATTTGGTCTCTGGTGGAACTACAAATAAAGAAATTTGAGGGAAATATGCAATGGAATAATTCAGCAAATAATTTACCCTTTCTGGCTACGCCGTCTATTGATTGAAGTTTATTTCCTTTTTTGTATCAATGAGCTCGTTTCACTTCGGTTCTCCCAAAGTGAGAGAATAGCGAGTTGCTTATACATCATGTTATTCTCTCCCTCTGGGAGAGATCCCGATTTATCCTATCGTGTGGACACATCTTTATGTGTGTCCCACCCTTCTTTTGCTGCTCTGAAATACTTCAAGCCTATCCAAAGCGTTGTTATTCCTGGCCTTCGCTTGCTTTCATAGCCTTTCCATCCGCCTAATCTTGCCAGTACCCATACATATCTTTTCAAATCTTTTAACTTATATGGATTCTTCTGCTTTTCGGTTTTGCCTTCAAGTCTGGGGATTTGTTTCTCCATAAACTCCTGTTCTTCATTGTCAAAGCAGGTGTCCGCGTCAATTTCCAGTTCAGGCTCAGCATATGCTAAGCGCATCAGGAACAGTTTTATGACCACTTCCATAATCATCAGACTTTGCTTTCTAACTGAGGAGGCATACTCCAGTTCGCTTGCTTCAATATCATACCCCTCTTTTTTAAGTATCTTGAAAACCTCCTCAACTGTCCACCTCCAGCTGTACCATTCTATACACATTCGGGCAATGTCTGGATTGGTAACCACAATGGTGGTCAGCAACCGCCAACATATGATGTCTGTTCCGCTATAGCCAACTTCCTTAGCCTCTATCAGGTAAAGTTTGTGCTACCGACACTTTGCTGGTTGCATCTGTCCTGCATATCTCCACTTCACTGAACTTGATCTCTATCTTGGCCCTTCTTTTTTTTTTTTCCTTCCCATCAACCAATATTTCATAGACACCCTGCGCAGGTGCATCAGAGAGACAATTAAAAAGCTTACGCTTATCTTTTAGTGTCCTATTGGTTCTTGCCCTTATCAGAAGATCTGTTTTTCATCTGGAACAAGGGCAAACTGCTCATATATATCCCCTTCACGGTCCTGTATAATAACCATGCCCTCAACAGTTGGGGATAATGCTGTTTTGGTATTGTTGGACACCTCGATCCATTTATAGGATTCTTTTTCTGTTATGGGAAGTTTGGCGTATTCCCGTTCGGTTTTGAGCGGTGCACCAAGGGCCTGTTCCATACCTTGACATCTGCATAGCCATAAGGGTGCCATCACGGGCATCCAGTACAAGACTGGGATGGAGAAAAACCAAGGCCATAATCGCCCTTAATGTTAGTGGTGCCGATAAAACCATCTTTCTTTATCCTGTTACGGTGACTGCTCAGATTTATTTCGGTAGTATCCTGGATGCAGACAACATATTTACCTAGGCTTGCAGACCTGCAATTGGCTGATAAGTTGGAAATAATTGCTCCTTCACTTACCCGGTCATTGGCCAGAAACCGATAAA
>JAMRYI010001105.1:0-44837 GCA_029231635.1 Ditylenchus weischeri | reverse complement strand
AAAGAAATGAGGTTTTAAGCTTTTTAAGCACTTACAACCTTTATTTTTATGATTTATAAACAAAATATGGCTTGTTATAAAGACCAAGATAAGGGCTATCGAATAGTCTATGACGTATCGAAAAAGTGATCGTAACATGTACATAAAAACCATTTTTAAAATGAGACAATAATTATGGTTCAATCCAATACAAGCAAGCACTCTCTTGTCCTTTATTCTCAGATGATATTTTCGATTGTATATTGTCGTTTATGTTTTCTATTTTGCTAAAAAAATATTTAATGAATGTCTGAAATAAAAAGGTATTGCTTTGCTCTAGTAGTTTGTGATAAAATTCACAGAAAAAATACGTGACTTTCTTCATATTTAAAAAAAAGATTGTGATTTTCCTTCGCTTCTCACTGCAAGAGTACAACCAAAAAAACTATTTATACTACTTTTTTAATAGAATTTTTTTTAAACATTTGTTTTGAAAAACTTTCTGTATATTGAGTTGTTTGGAAGGTATTGTCGTCTTTTTGGTTTTCACAATCAACTTGTTTTGCACAATTATTTTTTGCCTTTGAATTCAGTTAAACCTTTCTTAAATTACTAGCTGTTTAAACATTGCGTTGGGTCTCCTATTTTGGCGATTTGAAGATGTTTGGTTGTGCCTGCTGCTTAAAAATATTTGCAAAAGTTTATTGATTACCAGCAAATTAGTTACCAGCAAATTTTTTGGAATCATTCCATTTTTCACTTGGTTTGCATCAAATCTAAAATTGATGACCTTACACCATTGTTTTCATAATTGACACTGACACTGACGTCAGGCTGACATTTAAAATGATACTGACAATGACATTGACACATGACACTGACATCTAAACTGACACTGACACTAACCTTACATTAATTGTCAGTGTCATGTCATTGTCAGTGTGATGTGTCAGATGTCATTAGTGTCAGATGTCATGTCAATTATGAAAACACTGCCTTATACTACTTTTAAGAAAACTTTTAAAACATCCACGAGAACGCATACAAAAATTTACGAGAAAAAAACACTGCTAGTCCCGCCTTTTCTCCGTGTAATGCACGGGCATGTCCCTCTAAAGGGGGTTGAGAGCTGTTAAGAAGATAGTCTCGACACGAAAGGATTAATCCGAGTTTTTTGTTTTTCGAGTGGGGTTTCGGAGCCATACTTTGCTGACAACTTGGTGATGCGATGTCAGACAAACATGTGCAGAATTAAAAGTTGAGTTAGCGTCATCAATATCAGAATTCGTAAATTCTTTTAAAAAATGTTCTAACAACGAAAAAGGAAAAAAGCCATTGAAAAAAGGTTAATTAGTTTTCAATTAACTTTCGATTTTTGGGGCATTTTTTGAAGAAATTAAGAAATTCTGATATTGATGATGCTAATCTAACTTTTAATTTTGCACAATTTTTTTGTTCACATTGCAACACCGAGTTGTACACAAAATATGGCTCCAAAACCACTTTTCGAAAAAAAACTTGAATTGATTTTTTCGTGTTGAGACTATCTCCTTAGCAGCTTTCACCCAATTAAATTCCCCCCATTAAAACTCTAGAACAACTTCAAAGCGACAAAAATAAACTGTTTAGGACTAGACTTGCTGATAAAGCGAATGCTTTTTAGAAGTTTTCTTTTAAATGGACCAATCAGACACTAAATGTAAGAGTTGCGGTGCTCGCGGTCCAGGATATGCCTCCCCTCAAGACGCATTTTTAAATGGTCCAAGAGAAAAAGTTTTATTTGTGACTTGTCCTAATGTTTCTCTACCTCAAAAGCCGGATGCCATAGTCGCCATAGACGTTGACCCAGAAAGCAGCACTTACTGCCAGGTTAGATTACATTTTAGTTATAAATCAATTATATCAAGTATTTAAGCTGATCAGTAAGGTAGCTCTGCTTGATGTGGGCGAGGAGGCTCACCACACAGGCTGGAATGCATGCTCCAGTTGCTTTAACGATTCTGAGAACAAGCGACAATTTTTGGTGGTCCCTTGTCTAATTAGCAGCCGAATTTACTTCGTTGACACTTCTGATCCTAAAGGCCTTAAAATTCACAGAAGGATTGAAGCGTCTGAATTGCTAGAGCACAACTTGAGTGTTCCACACACAGCTCATTGCTTGAGTGATGGCAACATTATGATCAGTACATTAGGAGATAAAGACGGAAAAAACCAGGGTATGCTTTTTCATAAACAAAATCACTATTTTTTAATGCTCATTATTGCAGGAAACTTTGCGCTTGTTGATGGAAAATCTTTTAAAGTAATTAAAAAATGGCCAGCTAATGGAGAATGCACTGAGTTCGGATATGACTTTTGGTATCAACCTAGATGGTCAGTTTTGTTTATATGAAACACAAAAGTTTAAGCACGATGAATTACTAAAAATTTGGCGTTTAGTACGTTTTGCGCCATTCTGTTTGAATTCTGTTTATCATTCTGAACCCATTCTGTTTAATGCTTTTTTAAACCTTCAAACGCAGGATAGACCAACACAAGAAGGGACTAAAAAAATAAATAACAGAAATTAATTAAGAATTCAAAAAATGGCACAAAAAGCCACTAAACATCTACCCACCAAAAATTTCAATAAAACCTTTTTATTGTTCAGCAACGTTATGATCAGCTCAGAGTGGGGTGCTCCTGATAAATTCCGCAAAGGATTTGATCCATTAGACGTAGCTGCTGGTATGTTAAAATTACTATTTGTTTCAAATAACAAAACCATTCGCTAAAGGAAACTATGGTCATACCATACACATCTGGGACTGGGAAAAGCGAACTCTAAAGCAATCTATTACACTTGATGCGCCTCAAGGGAATTTGCCGTTTGAGATTCGCTTTTTGCATGAGCCTACTAAATGTCATGCATTTATGTGCACTGCTTTGGGATCCACTTTATACCACCTTTACAGAGACAATGCAAGTTCTTTTTTCTTGTTTTGGCGAAAGTTGTTAATTAAAATAATATTTACAGGAAGAGAATGAATTTAAGTATCGCCTAGCTGCCGAAGTTCCCTCCAAAACAGTGTTAAACTGGCAACTGCCTCTAGCGGAAATGCCTGGTCTCAGCACTGACATCATAATCTCGATGGATGATCGCTACTTATACATGTCACAGTGGCTTCATGGTGATATTCGTCAATACGACATCTCTGATCCTTTTGATGTCAAACAAGTTGGACAGGTAAAACAAATACTTTTTATTGATTCTTATCAAATGTATTATTTTAGTGCTTTTTGGGCGGCAGTATTCACACCGCGACAAAAGTGACAGTCGTTGCTGACAAAGAGCTAGAGGTTTATTTTGGTATTAAGTTTTGGTTTCACAAGTATTTCCTACTAACAATTCATCTAACAATACAGGATCTTTAAAGCTTAAAAGGTCAATTTATTAGTGGAGTATTAGTAGGAGGCATGAACGCCGCTTCACATACGCAAAAAATTTAGCTGTTGCTATTTTGCGCAAAAACTATGTAAAATATTTAGGATTGCTGTAAAGTTCAGATTTTTAGAAAATTTACCGGAAAGTTTTCAAAAAATTTTACAGTTCTCAAATATACAAATACTAAAATTTATATTTAGCTCGTTGCCTTGCATATTTCAAGCATTTTTTAACATTTCTTTGCAATTTTTTACTGAAAATTGAATTTCACAGCATAAACAAATAATTAAAAATAGGATCAAATCCGTCATATTCGTTTCAGCCAATTCTGACAATTTTCCCATTTTAATCTGAAAATGACATTTGCTGGCTTTGACTCAATAAATCGCTAGCTTTCACTTTCATTGTATATCAAAACAGGTAGTAGCCAGCCGGTAGTTAAGGAGGAATCCCAACGATTTTCCGCGATCTTGTCAGTAATTTATAAATTGAAATACAGTTTTAAATAAAGGTCTAGTTATTTATAGAGTAGACTCAGGCTTCATCAAAAAATTAACAAAATTGATATGTAAAATATAGGAGCTGAAAGTCAGATTTGAAATTTTGTTTCCATTTACAAACTATATATATATTGATTGAACAAGTAATGTCGTTTTTCAAAAAGGGTTTTTATGTAACCTGTTATAATCATTTTTTTATACGTCATACATTATTTGATAGCCCTTTCCTTGGCATTTCTAATGAGCTATCATTTGTTATTAATAGAGGTATAAGTGCTCAAAAGAAATGAGGTTCACTAATGGGCACTTTAGGGGGGTACATTCATCGATTTAACTGGTCAAAAGTTTGATTCAGAATTTGGCACTTGAACAACATTTTAGTGCCATCTTGTAGCGCACTTCAAGAGCTACAAGACCTATTTCACTAAATAATTTTTGAAATATGGGTGTTGAGAAATTGTTTAGAAAAAAACAATTTCTTGAAAAAATTACCAGTCTAAAAATTCCAAAACTTGGATTTTGGTCATTTTTCAAGAAATTGTTTTTTTTCAAAAGACCATATTTCAACACCAACAATAATTCTGTCAAATAGGTCTTGTAGCTCTTGAAGTGCGCTACAAGATGGCACTAAAATGTTGTTCAAGTGCCAAATTCTGAATCAAACTTTTGACCAGTTAAAACAATGAATGTACCCCCCTAAAGTGCCCATTAGTGAACCTCATTTCTTTTGAGCACTTATACCCTCTATTAATAAACAAATGATAGCTCATTAGAAAGGCCAAGAAAAGGGCTATAAAATGTATGACGTATAAAAAATGATCATAACAGGTTACATAAAAACCATTTTTGAAAACGACATTACTTATGGTTCAACCCAATAGTTTTTTGAGTGGAAAATTTCTAAAACTTACCAAAAAACTTTCCAAATTCTTTTATGTGCGGACAGAAAAGCAGCCATAAAAATATTAATGGCTACAAGCTGAAAGAAAATACACCGTTAAACGGATAGTTCTTTTCTGTATCTTTTGGAAAAATAATGTATATTGCTATTTGCCTGGTATTTCGGCGCTTGTTGGGTTGGGGCCCCACCCTAATTTCTCGTTCCCCGTCTGTCTGGTTCACGAAGAGTATCAACATTTGACAGTCAATCACTCAGAGAATTTCGTCGATCTGGTAACAGGTGCTCATACACAAGCAATTGAGTCATTCTGGCAGAAATATAAGGTTCGACATGTTTTTGTCATACGTGCCTGATTTTGTGTGGAGAACAAAATTCAATGTTCCAGACATATTTTTTCACTTGTGGTGTCAAATATCAGAGATGTATGTTCGTGAATGAAAAAGAAATAAAAAATCTGTGTTTCGAGAAGGTTGGAAAAAAATTTATGGTGGGGGCCCCAACGCAACAAGTGCCGGTATTTCTTCTAGCAATGCCTTTGTAGCTTTAGATGTTGCAAAAGTGTAATGTGTTAAAGGCGGTAGGCGGAAATCGCTTTTCAGGTAATTTACTTGTTTAATTCCTTAATTTAATCCCATTAATCCCTTTTAAATAAAAGTCGGGTGAAATAACCGATTTTCATTTAAAAAGATTTTCGCAGAGGTTAAAATCCTTTAAAATTAAATTAACCTAAATTAAAAACGTATTTCCGCCTGCCGCCGTATCAATGACGTATAAACTAACGAAATGATAACCAAGACATCTCTCTATGGTGAGGATAGTCCACTTGAGGCAACATTTTAGTAGTTTTGAACATTCGGTATTTGAATAACGTATTTTTACAATGCAAGAAAAATAGGAAGAGGACCCAAAATAAATTAAATATGAGTAAACTCAAACAGTGTTATTCCTAATATTACTGAAAGTTAAAAATTTAGTGCCAGCCACCTCATTTGATACTTAAAGATGGAAAAAGAATGCTAGGAGGACCTCAAATGCTTCAACTTAGTCTTGATGGAAAGCGCCTTTATGTTACCAATTCTTTGTTCAGTGTCTATGACAAACAATTCTATCCTGAAATGGCTAAGTATGTTTTAGTCAAAACAAAAAAATCACTGTTTATTAATAATAAAAATAATTTAAGACAAGGATCAACAATGCTGCAGCTAGATGTGGACACAGAAAACGGGGGAATGAAGTTAAACAAAAACTTCCAAGTGGATTTCTCAGATCTAGAAGATGGACCTTATTTGGCTCATGAAATGCGATATCCAGGTGGTGATTGTACCTCCGATATATGGATTTGAGTTAGTATTTAAATTATTGACAGTATTATCGGAATGGCACAATGATTCTATTTTGATAAAAATTTTATGATGATATAAATCATATTATAATAAGATATAATAAAATAAGCTTTTTTACTAAGTTTTAAACAAGTTTTTTGACCTTCTATGTTTTATTTTACTGACTCGAAACGGTGCTATTCACTCCTTTTTGACAGGTTTTTTTAAATAAGATTGATTTATTTACCTCTAAAGTAAAACTTAACAAAGGGCACCTTTAAGTGATAAAATGTGGTCATTCAGAAAAATGATTGGCGAAATCAGAATCCTTGCAGCGCTCTATACTGCTTCGGTTCTACTTTGCTTATTTTATGCGCCATTCAAATAAATTTCTATGCAAGTAGCCCGCTTTCTTAAATAAAAACACCCTAATTTTTCAAATGAATGCTTTCAGAAAAATTTCAAAATTTTATGATAGTGTTATAGCTAAGTTGGCAAACTAGTGCGCTTTGTGATGTTATTATTACAAGTTGCGACCACTTGACGTTTCTGGAAATCAATAGTTGTTTCGACTAGAAATATTTTAGAATAAATAACTGAACAGCACGCAGCATCTATTAGACCCAAAAATAATACGATTTGTCCTACATAATTGGCTGCTGTCTGTCCTGTGATCTAAATTTAAAGAAACATAGTATTGTTAACGTAATACGTGGGCACTTGTTTAGCCGGGTTTTGGGGGAGGGGTTTGTTTGTGCATTTTTTAATTTTTCAAAAATAGCGTTTAAACATTTTTAAGTAATTCTCATACGCTAAAAACGATAAGAAAGTTATTTCCTGTTATTTTCTGAGCTAAAAAGTTGATTTTTTTTTAATTTTTGACCAAATTTGACTTTTTGCCTTGGGGTACCAAGGTAAGTCATCTTAAAAACATCCAAGCCACAAACAAATTCAAATTGAAAAGACTCTTTATTTAACAACAGTGGAAGAAAAAGTTTTATTCGCACTTATAATCTCTGTAGACAATGATCTGATGCCAAAAGGGATAGAAGACATTGTTTCCTTGGAAGTAACGTGGTAGAACACAAGGCAAAAAGTCAAATTTGGGTCAGAAATTTAAAAAAAATCAGCTTTTTAGCTCAGAAAATATCAGGAAACAACTTTTTTTATCGTTTTTAGCGTATGAGAATTGCTTAGGAGATGTTTAAACGCTATTTATGAAAAACTAAAAATGCGTCCCTACCATGTCCTTCACCCCCACACCAACCAACCCCCCCCCCTTCTCCCCGACTAAACAAGTTCCATACATTAGGTCTACCATAGCAAATGTTGAAGCACAAAATGTTGGGATGATGTTTAAGAATATTTCAGCCACTAAGGTTGCTTTTACCACTCGATTTTTCTTAAAAAACAAAATAAACATATATAGATTTGTAATAGCATATAAACTCCAATTATTCAACCTGACTTAAGGACGTTTATCGTAATCATGATCAAATACTTTGTATCACTGTTTAACGCTTTTTTCAACTCCCATGAGCTAAAGAGACACAATTTGTAATTTTGGAGGTTTTTGCAGCACCGCGATGTTTTCGACTTTTTTCTACCGTACATTTGCTATACCAGTATGTTCTCAGATGTCAACATCAATTTCTGCAAAAAATTTGAGTCATCCTCTTTTATAGTGAAGTTATTATTTTTAACCTCTAAAAATGACTCCCGTTCTTAAAATAGATAGAGGTGGCTGTTTTGATTACGCTTGCATGCATATGTGAGCTTATTCTACTCGGCTTCAGCAGCTCTACAAGATGAAAACATGAAAAAAATTTATAAGGAGTGCGCATGGCATTGGAGCTTTTCGTGTTCAGCATGGTCAGTTTGCATGTTAATAATTCAAAACTCAATGTCAAATTTCACATTCCTCTCAAGACAAACAACATTTGATTCAGCTAAAAAACATCATTTTGTACAGAGAGGAATTTTAAATTTCAAGAGCAGTTTCACATGCAAACTGTCTATGCTGAACACGAATCTGGTGTCAGAACTTTAGGCTGTGATCGTGAATTTTTTTAATTTGGCTTGCTCCCCCCTGAGCTGTCGAATTGAAATTCGTCTGACTTCTCATCTTCAGAGCTCCAGACACCATGCGCACTCCTGATAAAGTGGTTTCCCGCTAAATGCCATTAGATAAGGGCTCTTGTTTGTACTTTATTTGATAATATAAATCTTTAGACATTTTGAGATTTTACGTCGAAATCTTTATCTTTGGTGCTCAAAAATCAACAAGCACTAGATAAAATTTCACTTTTTGACGAAAATGCTCAAAATGTACTTTATTTTAAAAATTCTAAACAAGAGCGCTGCATTAGATGGAGTTTTTCGTGTAAATTCCAAAACTGTAATATAAATTTTTAAATTTAAGAAATTTTATTTTAAGACTTTTAAGAAAAAAAGCATAATACAAAATTTGTAATTTTGCTTCATATTGACCAAAAGTCCTATTTTTTGCAATAATATAGTAATTTTATGCGTGATCAAAACAGCCCACCTCTATCTATTTTGAGAAAAGAGGTTGTTTTTGGCAGTTGAAAAAAATTACTTCGGTATTTAATATGTATGGTAGAAAAGAGTCGAAAAAATCACGGTGCCAAATTCTATTAAAAACTCTCCAAAATCACAGATTTTGTCTCTTAACTATTCCTAATATTTTAATTTAGAATCGAAAATCTCGAAGCATTTTTGACCACGGTCGACTTTTAAAGGTTATAAGATAGTTGTGGCATCAATAAAAGTTACGATGTTTTTGCTCTGATGCCGTCGTATGTTGTAGAAGAAAATCAGACTGCATACAAAAGTAGTGCTCTCAACTATGAGCTTTAGCATAAGTGGAAGCAGGTTTTTACTTTTAGACAGCAGACAAATACTACTGATGCAGTGTCCTACTAAAACATTCAATATTAACCATAAAAAGTTTGCGTATATGGCATGATATATTATAACTGGTGACAAATAAGTTCGTGGACAACATTCTGGCTAATTGTTTGGGACAAAATTTATTTTGTAAAAATATTCCAAACATATGGTTTTGTAGCCCTTTCCTTCCTCTTCAAAATGGTATATACACTTTCCCTTAACGATGGAATTATAATTCAAAATTTGGACAAAGGGTGAAGGGAAGGAAATTTAGATAAATTTGGTATTAATAGTCGACATTATCACTCTCTTTTCTGCATGCTTCAATAAAAAAATTTATTTCCGAAAATCATTCCAAATATAAAATCTTGTAGCACGTTTAGACGTCTATCGAACGGTATATAAAGTTATTTTTATTCATGAAAAATGCCTCCCTGCGCCTCAATGCATTTGCGGAGTCTTTTCGGGGAATAATCAATTGCATTCTGGATCATTTGTTGAGGAATGGCATCCCACTCTCGGACCAAAGAAGCTTTCAATTCAGCGATAGAATTGTGTGGCTCGGAGCAGGCCTTGGATTCGAGGTATGGCTCGAGACCTGTCATTTTGGGAATTGTGGGCCTGCTCGATGTCAAACCAACCAACTTTTCGTCAGTGAAAAAGAGGTTGCGGTGGCGTTTGGCAGCAAAACGACGAAGGAGCTTTGGGCAGCGCTCCATGCGCTTCTCTCTGGCGTTGGCGTTGAGAAATTGGTCTTCTGCAGTTTTCCTAGACTTCATGTGAAAGATTTATTCAATCATTTTTCGAACAGATTCCCGTGAAATTCCGAGATCAACTGCCAACTTTTTGTTTGAGTCTGATTTGCTGTGGATGTGACCCGCCTCGTGGTCGTTGCAGTAGCAGATTCTATCGTCAATTAGCTGAATATTTTCATCTGTTGTCGCTGTCACAGGGCGCTCACTCCTTGCCCTGTCTTCGTTGCTGCCGGTCTCTTCAAATCTCTTGATCGCTTTGCTCACCGTTTGTTTCGGAACATTGAGCAGGCGGGAAATATCCATTACACCATGCCCCTCTTGGTAAAGCCGCACTATTCCTGCCCGTAAATCACTCATTTTCAATAGACAAAATAAGCAAATTGAAAGTGTAAACCTTTGAAGATTAAAATGAAAATAAAGTTTAAGTAGTGAAATATACATGCTCTGCATAAATTATTTTTCGTTCCTTTCACCCTTTGTCCAAATTTTGGATTATAATTCCATCGTTAAGGGAAAGTGTATATACCATTTTGAAGAGGAAGGAAAGGCTACAAAACCATATGTTTGGAATATTTTTACGAAATAAATTTTGTCCCAAACAATTAGCCCGAATGTTGTCCACGAACTTATTTGCCACCAGTTACTAAACAAAATGCGTTTTTGTGCTGAAAAATTTTTTTTGTATTTTTTGGTTTGATTTGGTTTTTGACATACTGCAACTTTAAGTGCACATTTTCATCTTTTGAGGAGTTAGAATGAGAAAAGACTAAAATTATTTTTCGCCTCCAAATAAATAATCTCTGGTACTAAATTAATGATTTCCGGCGTTAAGTTTTATTTCGACATTTTTCTTAAGATCTTGTTTAAATTTTTTAAAATTTGTTTGCACTAGCATTTAGCCCTATATCTTGGCTTTCTAATAAGCTATCAAACTTTGCTGGATCATTTTAGCAATGTAGAGATTTAGAGGTTTTCTAATAAACTTCAATTTGTAAAAAACCTCTAAATCTTTACATTGCTGAAATTATCATCGGAATTTGATAGCTTTTTAGAAAGCCAAAGTCCACGGCTACATGCTAGTGCAAAAAAATTTGAAAAATCCTAACCAAAACGTAAAATTTAGTGTTAGAAATTCATTTATTTGGAGGTGAAAACTAATTATAGCCATTAGAAAATATCAAACCGTGTCTTTACATAATACTTTGTGTGTTCACAAAATACAAAAACTAAGATACACAAGATACAAAAAACCAAAAACTTTTAAAACTAAAAAAATACACCCTTTTCAACATTTAGAGGCAGCTCCAAGAAGATAGTTGCAATGCAGAAAACACATGCGCCGAAGATAATTAACAAACTTAATATGAACAAAAAAGTTTTTACACTTCTATTAAAAACTCTTAGTGACATTAATCGATCTATTGTAAGAAAGAGAACTAAAAATAATTTGCTTATAACATTATTCAAATTTTTAAAGTAATACCGGATATAGCAGTTGCTGGTGAATAAATCACTACAAATATTCCAGTCCAAAACATAATGTCGGCGCTGTAGATATTTATGCCTAAAATTGTATGTTCAAAAGACCATGTTTAATATCGAAAAATTCGAAATCGAAAAAGAAGCACTCTCTCTAAAGCGCATCACCCACTGAGTAGGGTTGAATGAAAAAATACGCCTTGGTCCCCTGGTTGTTTTTTGTGAAAAATGATAATGTTAACTAGAGATGATGAATGGCCTATTCCGGGACGGGACAAAAATTGTGAAAAAAAATCCGGGACGGGACACCGGGACTGGATGACCAAAGAATTTACTCCGGGATGGGAATCTGGGACAAAGTGAAACTCCGGGACGGGCATAAAAATTTCCCCGGTCGGGAAGCAAACACTAAGACAAGCAAGAACTTTAAACATTTGTTTATTTCCAACTAACAGCTAGAGGAAAAAGGTTAGATCGACATTCTGTTCAAATACATCAACATATCTGCTTTCTCTGGATCCAAATAGGTGTATTCGGGGAACTTCACCATCACCTTCGTCGTCGTCGAAGAACGATTTCGCCCTCTTGATCATCTTTGGCAGAGGGGACGAGAGATCTTGTTCAAGGTCGAGCTCCTCTTCTGTTCTTCCCTTCTGTTACCTGCTTTAGCTCGTGTTACGGAATTCCTTCGCGCTCTTGCTCCTCATGATCCAACAGAAATGATAATAAAAACAGAAAGATCAACAAGAGTTTTTCATTTATTAAGTTTTTTGAATAAAATGGCGGGACAACTTTTAAAAACCCGGGACGGGAAAATAAATCCAGGAAGCGGAAAATTACTCCGAGATGAGACACCGGAACGGGACAGCTGGAAAAAAATTTCGGGAAAAGTTCCGGGACGGTAATTACTTATAAAATCCTTTCGGGACGGATCATCTTTAATGTTAACCATCTAATCTAATAGTACTAAAATCCATCTGTCTGTTTGTGTGACTGTGTCTGTTTGTCTCGACATGTCTGTCTCTGCTTTTCGTTGAAATTGATTTTTGTCTCGACAAAAAATCGAAATTTAAAATCAATTAGTGGAAGATATCGATTCGACACTTGCCGAGATGGTCAAGCTGGTGGATTGTATTGAATCGACTGCCAGTGCGGATCGTAACGTAATTTTTGCTATAGTTCTTTTTCCCTATTCCACTTATTCAATAGCATTATAGGTGTCGACTCTTGCCGATGTGGTCAAGCTGCTAAATCATATCAAAAAAGAAACATTAGTAAATCGTATTGTGAGTCTTTCTATGGTTCTTTTGCCCTATTTTACTTACTTAATCACATTATAGGCGTTTATTCTTGACGATATGGTCAAGCCGCGAGATTGTATCGAAACGGACAAAACAGTAAATCATATCTCACTATGGTTCTTCTGCCCTATTATAGGTGTCGACTCTTGCCGATGTGGCTCATGTGGCCGATGTGGCCCGATGAAGCATACCCTTTGTCGTCACAACGTCGACAGTCAAAGAGAGTGTTTTTCCAGCTGCATGAATTCCTTTGTATATGCTGTAATATAATGACTGGATTCTTGCGCTTGGTTCGAGTCAGTAGCTTTAAGCAGCTGTTTGTCAATGCCGCACGCATATTAGGTCTCTCTTGGTTGTCCGATAAACTCGTAGACTGGTGGGAGGACGGAGAAGAACATTCAACAGAGCCTACACCACCTCCAATGACCAAAGCTAAGTGGAAAAAAAAACTCCACGTAAAAGAAATCTTGATTCAAATCATAAACATGGAAATTTGAATCGGCATCTGTGAACAATTTCTGTTTATTGACACTTTTTAAGTAACATCCTGCCGTTTTTTACAAATAAAAGCTCAGCTTTTCTTAAAATTGATCACAATTTTAACAGAAAACAGATAAAAAATACGGCATCACCTCAAAAAATTCTCGCACCGGCACCAGAACTGGCACCGGACCTTTTTTGGCACCGCACCGGTGCCAAGTCAAAATTCGGCACCGGCACCGGTGCTTTTACAACACTGTTTACGAGTATTTTTTTGTTTGAAAATTACTAAAAAGTAAGGCTAGTTTTTGGAGACGTCGTTCCAATCATTTTCGGCAGTAACATTTGCGTTAAGATTCTTGTGGACCTATATTTGTGGACGCTTATTTGCAGAAGGCTATTTGCGGACATAACATTTGCAGAGACGACTGTTGCATACCGTCATTGGCGGCCGGACATTTGCAGAACGACTTATGTGGAAACGACATTTGCGGAAATCAGTTTTGCGGAAGGACATTCGCGGAATGACATTTGTGGAAGGCGATTTGCGGACAACAATATACAACCAAACATATTATAGAGTTACTTATTGTTCACTAAATATATTTATTTTGTTTTGTTAGTATACTCAGAAACAAAGTTTCAAAGACTTTCTTTACACCATACGGATTTTTATGTGATCCGCAAATATCGCTTCGCAAAAGTTATTTCAGCAAATGTCGTTTACGCATGTCGCACCGCAAATGTCGTTCCGCAAATGTTTATCCACAAGTTTCGGAATTAATCTATCTTTTTTGTTTACAAAAAATATTATTTAAAAAAATTTTACTTCCTCTCCACTGAATTATCATGTATATTTGGTAAGGTAGTAATGAGACACACCCAATAATTTGAGACCATATGTAAAGCCTCATAGACAATGAAATACTTGCAACTTTAAGCCTTGTAGGTTTGTGCATAGCACAGTATATCAAATTAAAAAAGAGGTAAACGGAAATTATTTGACATCCTAAGGCAATGACATTTTCTCCAAAATTTAGGTAAATCAAATATTCTTTAGAAGACATTTTCAAATCTTTTGTTAAAATAGTATTAACAAATGTTATGTAAAATACTGCTTTGAAAACTAAATTTTTTTTCGCTTATCCCAATCAGCAATAACACAAATATCTAATAGCATTTATTATCTAGACTAATTGGACGATTTTGTGTCTTGCACACTCCAACTCTGTTTTCTTAAAATTAAAATTTCTAAAAACATACATATATTTTGTTTATACAATTTGACTCATTAATAGTCTTCTTAAGACCACTTTTAAGTAGGGATGTGCACATAGCTGCACGAGCGCTATGGGCGTTTTTTTCCTCAAATACACTTAGCAGCTCGTTTCATGTCAAATCTGATATTTATGACTTTAGCCTACTTATAAAAAGTAGGCAGAAAACTTTCGTCGGATCAGGTAAAACGGTTATAGAAAACAGTCATGAGAAAAAGAAATTGCTGGTCCCTAACGCGCTAGTATGCCCCTTTAAAAAATTGCTCTTTAAATCGAAAACTCAATGTGAAATTTCGAATTCCTCTCGAAAATATTTAAACTTTGATTTCAATGTTTTTGTCTCGAAAGGAATTCGAAATTTCACGTTGATTTTTGATCCAAGGAGTAGTTTTCTAAGCAAATCGGCCATGCTGGGTCCTATCCCACTAATTGAAAAAATTTTCATTTTCCATGAAAAATTGAAAAATTTTTCATTTTTCACTTTTCATTTCCTATCCCACTAATTGAAAAGTGAAAAATATAGATAGAGACATATAGATAGAGAATAGATAGATATAAATAGAGAAAAGACAATGAAGAGCACAGTCAATATGAGAGGATAATTTAATTTACCTCATGATCACTCGGGCAATACGATAGCTTGACCAACGTTCCATCGACAGCTCCACACACAGTAGGCATCCCTAAAACACAATGGTAAGACGTTGGATAACACGAAAACAGCTTAATATACCGGGATTTGCAAGACGAAAAAATTGAGACGCAATTCTCCTCCATTCGCCTTCACCGGACGGCCTCTTGATTCGATCACCGAGTTTAGCATTGATTGCGGAAGTTACTTGACGGATGGCTCTGTGAACTGATTGCTCAGAAGGCCCTAAACAGTCTAGTCAAACAACGAAATACATCAATTAATATATGAAGACAAACCTTGAGCATCACCGACGGAGTAGTAGAAGGAATTGAAGGCGTAGAATCGAAGAGCGCAAAGTAGCTTCTCCTCGGCAGACAGAGGATTAGAGCGGAATGAAGACGGCTGCAGTTGCTCACCAAGGATGTTGAGCAGAACATCGGCTAAGCGAGGAGTTAGACGAAAGCGCTCACGAAATCGCATCGGATCTGTAATGACTGCCCTCTGTCTGAACATTCGCGGACGCGCTTCCTGCATCACCTCATCTTCCGAACTTTCATTGGTTGAACACATCTTCTTTCTAAAAACTGAACACCGTTAGACATGCACGGACGTATAGCTAATATACACCGAGTTCGGCGAAGAAAAATAATACTAGATGAAGAATCAAAATATTTTGTAAAATTGTAGACGGGTACACCGGTCTACAATTTTTCATGTAAAATTGAAAAAATTTTCACTTTTCATTTTTCAATTTTTCAAATTTTAGTGAGACAGAAATTTTTCATTTTTTTATTTTCCTTTTTTACTTTTCAATTAGTGGGATAGGCCCCTGAACACAAATCTGATATCAGAATTAAAAGTTTAACTAGCGTAACTCAAGTTTCAGCTTAACGTCAGTTTTTGGGGACATTCATTTTTTCAAATAATGTATACATCAATCGTTTGGAGCCGCTGGATCACACTTTATTTTGCATATTTAAGTATCAACGTTTTTGAAAAATGACACAATTGTTTTTTTCGACGTGTTTTTGCATGATTTTTTTGAATAGGCTTGACTTTTTGGCTGACTTTTAAAAAAAGTCTTAGCATAATTTTTTTGAAAAGGTGCTTTTAAAAAAGTCTTGTTAAAAATTTCTAAAAAGTGAGTTTTTTCTTTTGAATGTTTGTAAGTCTATTTTTCGCTCTATAATATAAACAATATACTATTCGACGCAGAACTGACAGCGCTTTCATACTATTTTGTATACTACTACATACATACATACTGCTTTCATACTAAAATATTTGGCATGTGAGAACAAAAATTTGGAAAAAAGCCTAAAAAAACGGAAAATTTTTTGCTGAAATTTTCGCCCGGAAAAGCCTCTACAGAAAAAATAAAAGGTCTTGTCCAACTTTTTTATGATTTTTATTTCACGTCAGATATTGCGAAAAAATGCAAAAAAGTCGTCCCTCCAGGAAGTTACAGCAAAAAGAAGTAAGGTGGTTGCTAAGGAATGTCGATTTTTTGAAAAATTATCAGGAAAATTCAGTTTTTCTCGACAATGTGCTAATTCTGAGGTCAGATTCGTGCTCAGCGTGGTCGATTTATTCATGGAAGTGCAATAATAAAAATAAAATGAGGTCATCGAAAATTCGTGATTTTGCCTTGGTCCCCTTGTGGTTCGTATATGAAATAACTTTCTGGAGGGGCGACTTTTTGCACTATCTGACGTAAAATTAAATTTGCATTCATATGAAAGTCATAAAAAAGCTGGACAAGACCTTTTATTTTTTATGTAGAGGACTTTTCAGGGCAAAAATATGTTGAGCATATTTTTTTTCCTTTTTTAGGCTTTTTCGAAATTTTGTTCTGACACTATTTTTCAATAGTATGAAATAGTGTTTTCAAAAATCACAGTCACACCTCACACCCTTAAGTCACAGTCGCACTCACAATCACACTAAAATCACAGTCACACCTCACACTCACACCCTAAAGTCACAGTCGCACTCACAATCACACTAAAATCACAGTCACACCTCACACTCACACCCTAAAGTCACAGTCGCACTCACAATCACACTAAAATCACAGTCACACCTCACACTCACACCCTAAAGTCACAGTCGCACTCACAATCACACTAAAATCACAGTCACACCTCACACTCACACCCTAAAGTCACAGTCGCACTCACAATCACACTAAAATCACAGTCACACTCACACTCACACCCTAAAGTCACAGTCACTCACAATCACACTAAAATCACAGTCACACCTCACACTCACACCCTAAAGTCACAGTCGCACTCACAATCACACTAAAATCACAGTCACACCTCACACTCACACCCTAAAGTCACAGTCGCACTCACAATCACACTAAAATCACAGTCACACCTCACACTCACCTAAAGTCACAGTCACGGTCACACTGAAGTCACACTTGATGTGAGTGTGACTTCAGTGTGACCGTGACTGTGAATTTAAGATCAAGGTGTCGGCTTATCGAGGTTTTCACTTTATTCAGAGAAATAACAACTATTACATAAATAACTCAATAATCAAACAAAAAATTATCAGTTAGTTTCTTTTGGATCCTATTCTTTTCCCGAAATTGGTAAATTGCTTCGTCAAGAACGTCGCTGCGTTTGAGAATGGCTGGATCGGCGAAGTTCTTTTCTACGAAACAGCGCACGATGTCCATAGCTTTGGCGGCTTCAAGACTTGTGATCGGCGGCTCCTCTGAATCAGCGTCTTCTTCATCCATATCCATGCTTTTACGTTGACCAAAAGTGTTGACCAAAGTTTGCTGTTTGAGAGGGGCCTTCTATTAGAGAGGGGCATTCTATTTTTCAACCCTTTTTAGAGGGGGCCTTCTATTAGAGAAGGGCCTTCTATTAGAGAGAGCCTTTTTAACCCATTTTTGGCCGAATTTTTCAAAAATTTCGGAATTTTTGAAAAAAATTTTTTTTGCTCAAAAACAGTATTCTAGGCTTATTTTCACGTAAAAACACGAATAAACGGCAATTTATTCTTCAGCACTACATCGACAACACAATAACAACGCAATGCAACCTTTTATTCATTCACGTGGAAAGCTTTGAAACATTTCACACACAGACCAACCGCACATTTCTCGCATATGTTCCGCGCTCGCCCATCGCACAGAGCACATCTTGGCCTCGACTCCGTATCCACCATCCAATGATTTAGGCCGTCGTAGCGCACCGAGTCTGTCACACGCTTGGATCTCTTCACAATCGGCTCAGTTGATTTGCGTCCTGACGGGAAGGCGCCACAGCGTTGGACCGCAAATAAGAAGTCGTTACGTTCCTCCGAAAGCCAAGATAGTCCATTTTCCCTCCGTCCAGCTTGCGATGCAGTTGCCAAGCATTGTGAACAGCCGTGTCAATGGCAAAGGCGAAGCACGAGAACCACCACTTCTTCGACTTGATGCTGATGCGGTAGTTGTTTACGTTCTGGTCCATTCTGTCCACTCCTCCCATGTAGGTATTGTAGGCAGCAATCGTGTTCGGCTGAGGAATGGCGATTTTCTTCTTTGCTTCTCCTGACCAACGGCTTGCTTGTCGAATCGGCTCCATGTGGTCCACAGTGGTAAGCATAGTAACCGGGCGGTTGTCATTCCATGAGAGGACAAGAACTCCTAAAAATTATTCTAAGGATCTCGTTAGAGCTACTGGACCAACAACGCACCTGTTGACGAATCTAGCTTGTACTCGTAATAACCTCTCGGCTTCTTATCGATCTTCGTCAGAGGACATTTCTCAGTTCTGTTTAGGTTGACAGTTCCGGTGTAGCCAAATCCACAACGCTTGAGCTCGTAGGCCAGCTTGACTGAAGAAAAGAACCGGTCGCCATAGATGTTGAAGTGATTGTCATTCGGCAGCACACTGTAGCCGAACAAGTTCTCCTCGGTTGGTTGGACGAATGCAGGGAATTCATGTAGCTCGATCTCCTCAGGTTGATCCCAACTCCTCTCTTTCGGATAGTTCGCCAACGGTTGGTCTAAATTTATGATACCTGCATACTAAATGAGGCAGCATACTAAATAACAAAAATTACCAGGAATTCCAGGCTCGTCTGGTAGCTCCGGTTCCTCAGCTCCCATTTGCTCTTCATCAGATTCCATCGCATCTTCTGGCGGAACAAGAACAAGATCCGCGTCCAACATCTCCTCATCATCTTCATCAAGCGATAGACGGTCCATGTATATTCTCAGCAGGGCAAGATGCGGCTCATTCTCGGCAATGTTTTCATTCAGCTCCACATCTTCGCTTGATCCTTCGTCCATTTTCACATCCATGTTTAGCATAAAACAATAACAAATTTTAGCATTTGATGCGAAAATAAGCCAAGAAAAGTGTCTTGAAGCAAAAAATTTTTAATTTTTTAATTTGAAGGGGGACTAGCAATTTTTGGTACCAAATTGGTACCGATGCGCATCAATGGGTTAATAGTGAATTTACGGTATTAAGGACGCGAGCCCGATTGCAATTCTCGCTCTTGAAGTTCTATTGATTTGCACTAGTCGAGCGCATATTTTCTCAAGCAGGAATGGCAACAACAACTCACAGAAACAAAACATCTTTTGAACAGCTCAATGCCCGTTAATTATATATTGTAATCGATTTTGTGATATTGTGTAAATTTGTAGAACATAGCTGAATAAAATAGAGCAAATGGATTGTTTTCCATCTAGCTTACTGCTAGCAAGACGTTTAAAAGTCAGTAATATGATACGTTTCAGTAACTTTGACTAACTTACACAACCAGATAAAAATTTCAGACAAAAACTTACATCCACACTAGAGTCACAGTCACACTGAAATCACACTCACAGTCACACTGAAGTCTCACTCACATCAAGTGTTAGTGTGAGGTGTGACTGTGATTTTTGAAAACATCGAATAGTATATTGTTTGAATAATAGAGCAAAAATAGACTAACAAACATTCAAAAGAAAAAAAACTCACTTTTTATAAATTTCTAACAAGACTTTTTTAAAAGCACCTTTTCAAAAAAATTATGCAAAAACACGTCGACCAAAATTAAAGTTGCTCAGAATTGTTCAGGGAACATGATGATCCGAAAAAAAAATTGGACCAAAAAATGAGGTAACAAGGTTCTGTATAGCCTTCTTCAATATTACAGAAAATGTCTTTTAATTAATTAGCCTTTTAAAGTGTCAAATGCAGTAATATAATCTTTTATCATAAATAAGTTTCTGTCATTTGTGTACTTTTTTGAAAAGGTCAATTAAATATCCAAAAAGCGTGAAAAAATTTTTACTTTAAAACATTTGTTGTAATTAGACTTGAATTTTAAAGAACCTTTCATGCAAAACCTTATGTATAGAACCGGGGTCATTATTTGTAAAGATATAAAAAAACTGACAAAATTTAGATTGATGTCGAGATTTTTATATGTAAACTAGAAAACCAAAAGTCAAAACTTTTTTGGTCTACCTTTCTAAATGTTAGCATATGTTAAGCTCAAAAACATTTTTAAGCATATAAAAAAAGTTTTCTATGACAAAATATTGAGTCATTAGTTACACATGGACTTCAAGCTAATTTTCAGCCGTTCCTGTCAATAAAACGTTTGCCCTTTGTTATTATTATTCACGATTATTTCAATTTTTACTTGCTTGTGTGCCAAAGAAAAAATGTTAAATCTTTCTGAGAATCTGTTTATAATCTCTTTTGTGTTTTAATAAACAATTTCCTTTGTTCACGCTAAAATATTTTATTAACAAACCGAATAAATAGCAAACAAACAGGTTAATCCACCAACAAAACAAAAATCTTTTAACTAAAAAGCTGAGACTAACACAACAAAAATACGATAATGTGGTCAACATCCAAAAAAATTATTAGACATGGTGTTTTACACACGACTGTCTTTTGATACTGCAAAAGATGCATAGTCATTGTTTTTTTTATAATTAATGCTGCAATATTATGGCTTTATATTCTTATTTTTGTACTTGGAAATACAAGTGGAAATACAATATATTTCATCACTTAAAGGCAGACAGTTAAGGATCAGTTTTGGGTATTGAGTAACTAATGGTTTTTTAGACTAGTAAACTGTTTTGTTTTTAATATAGTGAAGTCCCGGCAACCCGGCACACCTAAAGTTCGTTTCCGCCTACGTTCCGACAATTTTTAACCCAATTTTTGAACACTTCTGCTAATTCTGTTTTGCAGTCTGATGCCAAATATCGTAAAAATTCCGATTTTATCGGTCGTTTTTTAAAAAGTTTAAAGTTTTGATACTTTGTTTATGAACATTCGATTTCCAAAAATAGTTAGATAATCTACCTTTAAAATATCTTTTTGGGCGAATAGTTTAATTTACTTCAATTTAGTTTGATTAACTAATTCGAATATGAATTAAATTCAAACAAAGCAAATCAAAAAGTGATATCAACCCGACCTTCTGGAGTATTTTGCCCATCTTGGTGGTCATTTTTCAAATGATCTTTTGAAATCTTTTTTTTGATTTAGCTGTAAACAAAAACTGGTAAATTTACTAGTTAAAAAAAACCTTGATATGTACAAGTAACAGAGTTGAGACTTTTTATGCTTCTTTGTGTTTCCTAGACGGATGTGGCTTGACCAACACATCGAAGTAGCGGTACAATGAACTGTCTGCTTTATCCCTATCTTCCCACTCTGTAAGTCTGTTCCCATAACACTTTTTTAGACATTCCGATGTCCTACAGCACAGCTTTTCTAGTTCTTCAAGGGAGCAGGTCTTCTGACAGCAATGCTTAGACATAGTTTTTACTCTCTCATATCCTTGTTCTGTGACGGTCTCTCCAGCTGAAATTTAAAATATTTTAAGATCTTATGAACATTTATGATTTCTTAAAATTACCTATTTCGTAGCATGGCTCTGTTGTTCCAGGGTATCTGCAGTGGTGAGATATTCTTTCTTCATAAGCCATGTGACATTCTTGTTCATTGGAGTTCCACTGATGATCATGTTGGTGTCGAGTTTTTAGACTCCTGTGGCTTCTAGCTCTCAAACTACTCTCCATGTGATTTTTGTTAAGATCCATAGATTTAAGCTGTTGAGGTAAATTAAAAAAGAAATCAGGATGCATGCTTTGTTTTAGAGAATAATTGTCAATAGATGCTGAAGCAAAGTAAGAAAGGCTTAGGAATGGTAGCAAATACAATAGCAAAGCGCTAGACATAGAACCAAAGTATTGTTGTGCAATCATGACTGATTTCTATAAGTTCAAATTATTATGACAAATTTTTTTAATCATAATATTGTAAATTTCGTGAAAGTATAATTATGTAACTTTTCAAACAAGCTTACATTCATGGCTGTACTTTGGATGGTCTAATTTTTACAAAAATATTGCAGCGACATTACCATGATAACACAAAACCTTGGGAAATTAGTTTTTTGCTTCAAATAATAGTCATATTGAGCTTTTAAATTATTTTATATTGTCGACTCAAACATATGAATACTTTAAATCTAACTAAAATTTTGGTCTGCATTTTTTTGCCAAAATCTTAATGTTAACTAGTAAAAACCAAATACATTAAATAATAACGTAGACTTAAAAAATTTAACTTTTAAGCCTAAACTTTTTATCACTACGTAAATCAGAGCAAAAGTCTAAATCTATAAAAACGCACTTTGTAAAATACCCACTGGAGTAGTAAATGAAAAAATTAAAGGAGTTTACAAATAATGTTTCGTCTCTGAATTTTAAATGACCCCAAATTTATTCTTGGAGGTAAGCAGATGTTAAAACCAATTAAAAGACAGATTTTTTGGCTGTGACAAAATCTTTTTACGGTAAACTTTCTTTAGTCATCAAAAGTACACACAAAAAAAACTGTCAGAAGTTCTGTTACTTATCAGCCAAGCAGGTATAAATTAAAAAAAGTAAAGGTAAATAAGAGTAAATCTGTTGAGAATTCACAAGACTTGAGTCTAGGCCCTTGCGCGCAGGAACGGGTGTAAAATGAGGAGAAGGAAAAGTGGACTGCACTTTTATTTGGAATTTCTCCTGTTGATTCTATATATTTAAGATAGTAGAAAACAATAAAGGTGTCACGCCTCCAGTGCCCTTCTTCTGATAGGTATATTACTTGGCGGGCTTAGCCATAAGTAAAAGATGTAATAAAAGCTTGACTGGATGCACTTTAAGAGCATTATGAGACACAAGCTCTTGCACTTTTCAATGCTTTGGGGTACCATACACACACCCCCATCCTGAGATTTATGAACACGCCCACTGAGTGACATATTTGTTTTGCTTTGTCCCTACTTTGCTCTAAAAGGTTAATGGCAATAATAAGGGATTAAATGTTTAAGAAACAATGGTTTCCGCTTATACAAGTCTTGGAAGAAACACTTTCATTGGTGAGATCAAAAAAAGTTTTGAGTTGTAAGCAATCGTTTTTAACAACTCTTTTAAGGAAAACAGTAAAAAAAATTAAATATTGTATTTATATTTAAATATTAAGTTATCCAGAAGATATTCAACTTTTTGTATTCCGAAATACTTTTGACTATTTTAACAAACAAATTGATAAAAAAACATTGAAACTCTAGGAACTCTATAAAGAAAATAATATTTTGTTGAAGCAGTTTTATAATCAAAGTAAGGCTGCATCCCAGGCATGCCAGACCCACTCCAGATAGACGCCATGAAAGGTGCTCTTGCATTCTAACCGGCGGTAAACTCCTTGTTTGCGTCATTCAGTATCAACATGTTGTACAACTCTTTGATTTAAGACTTTTTGTTTACAAAAAGAGTTTCTTTAAAGTTATTCAAAAATTTTTTGAAAAGTGACCAAAAAGGTGTACCACAAATGGCCTTTTAGGGGTGTGGGTTAATAGAGGGTGTGGTCCAATTAGAGAGAATACGGTATTTCTAATATCATCTAGTTGATAGGTTGACAGAATGAGAGAACTCGGTACCAGCTTCGCGCACGTTATTAACATCCTTCATTACAGAAAAAAAAGATTTTTGGACCGTGAACCAAGCTCTTGACAAACTTATTTCAATAAAGTAAAGTTTTTTTCGCCGAAGATTTGAGAAAAATTTTACTAACGGCTCATACAAAGACTGCGACTTAGACTGAAACTAAAGGAAGTTTATGGAGCCAAAATAGTCTCAGTCTAAGTCGCAGTCCGCGAATGAGCCATAAATACAGGGGGGTCAAAATTTTGTTTTATCCATTTGTTTTGGCTATAACTTTTTAAAGACGCGCTATTTCGAAAAGATCTTTCTTTTTGTTCGAAAAAGGCAGCTTTGCCATTTTGTTTGACACCTCACACGTCACTTTATGTTTGATTTTTTGTTGCACACTGGCTGGTTAAACTTTTGATTGATTTTTCTTGATTTTTAGAAATGAATTATTTGGTCGAGCAAAAAGTGTGGACGGTACATCTAAGCTATGTCCTGTGATAGGGTGACCCCCTGAACTTTGAAGACCTATATCTCAGCTCAGTCACAATATTTTGCAAGCTGCTTTTTGCATTTTCTTAACTCCAGCGAGCTCTACTGATTTTTTGGTTAGGCACTTAAAACCTTGAAATCGACCTCAAAATTGTCTGATTTTCAGGGGGTTAAAAAATAAAGCGACCGGTCTTTTATTTACAGGAAACACCTTATTCTAGTTTTAGATATGAAAAGTAGTCAATATAAAATTATTAGATGCGGTCCAGTATCTCTATAATTTATGATGTACACATATAATGTACTCTCTATAATGTTCACATAAACGACCGAATTGGACGTCATAAAGAATTGTAGTTTATCAATAGACCTACTTTTTTGAAGTCTGTACTGTGTACTACAGTCGACTCTCGATACAACGGACCCCCTGGAAACCGGCCTCAGGGCTCTATGTTAATTAATCTTCTACAAATTGATTCTCCAATTTTTAAGGTTATAAGTTCGAATCCCGGTGGTAGCAAACATTATTATTTTTTCAATAAAATAGTTTTTGAATGAGTTAAAAGCACGACTGTGGGTGCTGGCTTGACATCTACAAAGATAGTTTTTATTTATTTTCCTTTATATCGTAGCCCTGGATGCGTAGGTGTGCACCATGTATTCGCCAGTACGGCAGTACTTTCATACCCCCGTAGGGTATCCAGGTTGTTTTACCAAGGTAGAGGTACTCCGGTGTCAGTACAAAGGCATCGCCTAGATGTCGGTGCTCAGGTGTATGCCTAGGTCGTAGTATTCAGGGAGTATTACTCGATGCTCAGATTGTTTAGGTGGATGGAGATATTTGGAGATAAATGGATACATCTGGTGAATGGATTACCCAGTGGATAGGTTGAAATAATAAAAATTAAATGAAAGTTGTTGTATCCTATTCAGAATCGTGTCAGAAGTCAGAACTAATAACAAACAGCGATTTGACTTGCAGGAATCTAGTCGTGGTCTACATTTCGAACCCTATAGAGTATCCAGGTGGTAGTACCAAGAAAGTGGTCCTCAGATGTATTCAGGTGGTACCAAGTGGTGGTACCCAGATGGTTGTACTCAGTTGGTACCCATGTAGTACAGGGTGTCCCAAAAAAAACCTGCAATTTTTGCTTTATATCCTGCGTGAATTTTTTTTTGACAAGTGTTAAAAGTAACAATTGCCACTCTAAAATGTCACTTTTGACCGTTTTTCGCTTTTTTACTGTTTGTTTGTGGGTTGTTTGCTCGTTGATTGTTGTTATTCGTGCTTTTTAGATAATTCCTGTTATCAAAAAGCAAGATCTTGATTTTCCAGGACAAATTCAGGCATGTATCGATGCTCAAGGAAGATATTTTGAATAATCAGATATACTTTGTTGTTGCATTGTTAGTCGTTGTTGGGATAAAGCAGAATAAATGTAGTGCATGTGTCTGAATTGTCAATCAATAAAAACCCAAGGGCAAGGGACTACACAAATTTTTTTAAATTTTGCAAGTTTTTTCGGACCACCATGTAGTTTCTAGGTAGTAGTACCTTGGGTTCCTGGGTTGGGCACCTAGGTTCCACCACGCGGGTACCGCTACCAAGGTATTACAACCTGAGTACTTCTACCAAGGTTTTTTAGAGAATGATGGCTTATCAGAGGAAATACGGCAATACCCCGGCACTGGAATTTCGGTGGCTGAAATCGCTGTTTTTTAGTACTATTAAACTGTGCCCAGGACACGATTTTGAGCAAGATATAATAGTTTTCAATAGTTAGTAGTTCAATAGTACAATAGTTTTTGGCTTAATCCAAAATTCCGGATACTGGAGTTAGACACCTGTTTAGGGAACGTACCAGGTGGTTCTCCTAACTATACTGTGGCTTCCTAATCCTTCACAAACTATTTTATTCAAAAAATAATAACGTTTGCTACCACTGGTATTCGAACATGTAAGCTCAACAACTTTTGCTCAACTTGCTCAAAAAAGTTATTAAGCTCGTTGAAGTCTGTTTCCTGTTCTTATGGCACTTTTTTGACCTCTTAAAACAATAAATATGTTGTGTATGTACCTAAGATGCGACTGTCGTGTTTGGCGGAAAGGTTGATCTTTGGTTGCGCAGAGCAGTTGTCGATAGTTAACTTCTTACACCCTTGAGCAACTGCACAACCGGTTTTCTAGATCTCAAAATTGTCAAGATTGTTTTCTTTCAAAGTCTATCAAATGCGGCACCAACTTTTACGTAGTTCTTTTTTCATCAACTTGCACAATGATTTGCTTCTTATCTTCTAGCAAAATCACGCTGAGATTTCGGCCTGGAGGGCTAATATCTAAGCAAAAAATTTGAAACAACAAAACAATACTTATTAATACACAACAACAAAATTTGAATTATTACAACACTCAACAACTAAAACTAGTATTTTTTTTTCCAAAAAACGGTGCTGATTCAAATAAAAATAAATAAAATTACTTTTTTACTATTTAGTGTCCGTTATATCGAGAGTCCTTTTCTGGTCGGGACACAAACAGGAAATTTGACAACAAGTCTGGCAAGCATGTTTTATTTCATGAAACACCAAGACAAAAAATTCAAAGCAACACTTTGTTCAAATACATTAACATCTTCTTGGAGCGAAATCTTCTTAAAAAGTGTGAGCTTCCAGATATTGCTTGACATTTTTGCTGATTCTTGATGTAATCTTAATGTTTGGACTTGTATAGATGACGGGCAAGCAAAAAATATTCAGTAAACATAAACAAAAAAATACACTCAATAGATTTGGTACCAGTTTTACGTTACAGAGAAAATCTGGATATTGTTGAAGTATATTCTCATTTGACAACCTAATATTTTTCTCAAAATTTGGCGGGAGTTTCAAATAACAATAAAAACTACGCTAAGAATTTTTCATTTACTAGGATTTTCGAATTCTAAAGACGGGACAGATTTTCAAAAGTTGGGACGGGACAATAAATCCGGGAATTCAAAAATTACCTGGGATGGGACAACGGGACAGACTTAAATATTTTTCCGGGACGGGATCCGGGACGGGAAAAGCCCTAAAAACCCTCCGGGACGGGACGATCCGTCCCGTCCCGTCCCAACCGTCCTCCATTCCTAATACAAACCGTAAAAAGTTCGGTAATCGATTGTGCAAAAGCTTAACTTAAATTTTTTATATGGCCAGGTTTTTTTGACAAGCCCTGTGTCTAGCTTAATATTTATCTTGTTATCGATGGCTGAAATTCGTTCACGAGGAGAATTTTGACGTTCTTTGTAATTCATGGAGAGGAAAAGTTTAGTGTACACTAAGACTTCAAAACATCATCTAAATGTGTTTTGAAAGGGAAAAGAACAAAGCGCTATTGACCATATTCTTATTGATGAATATTTCGCATGCATGTATTTTTTAGATGCGGCTACAAGACTTAATATTAAGTCTATGAGCCTCTCAAAAAAGCTAAATTAATTTATTAAAAATACCCATTATTTCAAAATTTTAGTATCACAGAAATCAATTCTTGACAATGAAGTTTTGTAAACCGATCTTGATATACAGCGAAAAAGTTTAAAACAAGAAAGACCATTTAATAAAACAAATTCTAAGGATGCAGTGCACTTTTAATAGTTAGTGTTGTAAAACATGTCTGATTTAATCGCTTTTAGCAGTATGAGAAGAAAGTATGTGCATAAAATGATTCATCTAAATATGTGGATTATGTGAAATTTTTGGAAGGATTTGTTGCTTACTTATGCCAAATATTTTGCTTATTACCAAAATTTTTGTAAAATATTTTGGTTAAAAAATGTGAAAATAGAAAATTTTTGAGATATTTTCAAAAACATCTCATCTTTTAAAGCCTAGCTAACTGAAAACACACTTCTTAACATTAATTTTAAATTACCAAAAAACTTGTACATTTAGTAAATTTTTTGACTTATAAATGATGCCACTGCTATTTGAAATACAAATCCCTCTCTAACGGTCCTTTAAAACACATTTTGCTAGTAAAGTAATGTGAATTCCAGCGACCTTTAAAGCAAAATACATGAATAAAGTCATTTAGCAAAATTTTAAAACAAATAAAATTATTAATTAGCAAAATTTTGTGGACATTAAAACCTCTTTTAATCCTGTAGAATTTGATAATATCAAAATTATTATTTTCCTGCTTAATTAATAGAGTTTAAGGCCTTAACTTAAAATCAGTCTAAAAATTAATTAATCCCACTGATAGTTATTGTTTACCTTTGCGTAGGAAATTGCTTTTTATCTTCCTGGAAGAGGTTTGGAAATTATGAGATTGGAATCTTCCAAAATAAGGATTAGAAATTGTTATTATTTGTAAGAGTGCAAGAGCCAAAATTGAAATCGCGTTTTTTTTGGATGCTTTCTTTTTAAAAAATACGAATTTTTGTTTCTACAAATGCTAAAAATAGCATTTATGTGCTAAGAGAATGTAGCAAAGAAGGTTGGAAAGGTAAAAGTGCATACATGACAAGCTAAACAAGCATAACACAAGGTGTGACACAGGCTTTAACAAAGAAAGTTCTTGGTATTACTAACTTATTTTATGAATTACGCTCAGCGGTGTTAAAAGAAGTAGATGAGTAAGATTAAGGTGAATTACAGTAGCTTTTTAAAGACCTTTTCCAAATAACAAAGCTGTCGTGCTACCAGTTTTTTATGTTTAAAACCAAACTTGGGCTTAATTACATCAAATCCGCCTAGTCTCAGTTCAATTTAGTAACCTTTAAAAAGGCTTGCACGCAACATCCTTTTACTGAATGTGTGACGTCCTTTTAAGACTGTGTGAAAATTAGTGTACAATAACATTTGGAAGTAAATTTGCAATATAGTAGGCAAAAAAGTTAGTGCGTTTCTTGCTATGGTCTCCCCTTTTTCTTAGGCCATCGTAGGTTGAAAACGTCCAGTAAGAAAACGCAAACGTACTTGCACTAAACGTATCTTAGCCTAAGATGCACCTAAAAACCTGGCCGAGGAAATTTTCTTTTTTTATAAGGAAATACTTTTTTGCCGCAATAAGACTTCTTTCTACCGTAAATCTGCTTTGCCGCAAAAAGATTTTGTTGCCTCAAAGAGACTTTTTTGCCGAAAAAAAGTATTTTTTGACGCAAATTGGCCAAAACCAGAGAGAAGACCAAGCACTTTGAATTTTTTTCCAATAATGGGCCTGAAATTTTTGAACAGGATAAAACATCAGCATTAATGATCTAATAAAATTCGTAATGGCCACAAAGATTACTTTTAGTGACTATTTATACAGGTTTGCTGAAAACTAAAAAATCCTGTCAACCTAAGACTAGCAGGTATAGTTAAAAACATACCCCTTTCCTAATCTACACATACTCTTCTCTATGCTGAAAAACGTCATGGTAGTTTAATTTTAATTAACTCGTGGTAATTTAATAGCGCTTTCTCACACAAACTATTATTTAATTTATCAACTGAATATATTTATTTTTCTTTTTAATAGGTATCCAGACATAAGAAAAAGCCGCACGGATGTAAACCGAGTATTTGCATAAAGCTTTTGAAAAATGCAGATATTACAAATGAATTGAAAATATAATTTCATGACATTTAATTTACTTGTTTTTCCTTGTTTTTGGGACTCTTTGTTGGCATTTAACACAGGATACAAAGGAAACAAAGTTCATGTGTTCAAGCTTACAAGACATTTCTTGACAAAAAAGTTAGTACTTACAATGAAATGCAAATCTAAAAAATCATCCAAATTTTTACCGACTTTTTACCAAATTTTTACCGACAGAGTTAGAAAAATTATAATCTATCATGGAAGATTTATAAAGAGAATATGATAGCTCTTTTTATAAACTAAAAGAAAGTAGGAGGTTGGTATTTAAAAAAACATTGAAAAATATAATGCTTCAAATAAATCCAACAAATTGCTTGTCTTGGTTCTTTACGGTAAACGCTTTACCGTAAATGTTCTAATAGAGAAGCACGGTAATTAATTAATAATTAATCATCGGTAATTAATTAAATCGTCGGTACTTCGGCTGTTTACGCCGCCACCCCCTAATTTTCGAAGAGTGACTCAAAAACGTCCTGAACCACTTTTTTTGTTTAAACGATACAAGAAACATTTCTTAACAGTTTCTGATCGAAAAATTTGAACTTTTCTTAAAAATTTTTGACTTCAAGTTCTCAAAGATAGATGGTCTTTTTAAGGTATTTATAGGGTCCTGTTTTAGATATTCACCATATTTAGGCTTAGGTTGAGGCAAAGGTAGTTGTGTTAGGTGTGTTATATGTGTTTTTATTATTTTTAGTTGGGAAAACATGTTTAAGTCCGTCTTGACATTCGCTGGCCTACCTTTGCCTAAACCTAAGCTTAAATATGGTGAATTCCTAAAAAATGACTTCAAAACACCTTAAAAAGACCATCTACTTTTGGAAAATGAAATTAAAAATTAAAGAAAAATTAAAATTTTGTATGACGAGCTCCAAATAACAATTTTTCGCTTCAAAGACGAGCCTCCGAGGCGCCCGATAGAAACTAAAGAACATATAGAAAATTAAAAAGAATATTTGTACTGTACTTTACATAAATTGCATTTTTAACATTAAAATTTAAATCTATCCAAAATATGACACTAAAGGTACTACATAAGATGATTTAAAACTAATAATAATAACCCTCTTTATTTTTTAATCAAGTATATAGTAGAAATGACGCATTTAAAAAGTCAACCACCACATTTTTTCACTTATTTTCAGAAAGAAATACAGTATTTTTTTAAAAAGGACAGTTTAATTTTTTACAGATTTTAAATGGCTCGTCTTTATTATAATAGAGACGAGATTTCTAATAAAGACAGCATCTAAGAAAAATTTGGTATTTCCTACATAACACCACGATTTTCCATTGATCAATTAATTATCACATAACTTTATGTGGCAAAAACTGACTAAGAAAAACCCTTGTCAAAAAGAACTGTACAATTTATCGTATAATATGCAAGAGATTCTTAAGCTACTGACGGGTCTCACCATCAATCAAGTTAAGTGGGTGGTCATTGTGAGTAAGGCTCATATTCATAGGACAAAAAACTTTTACCTCAAAAGTTTGTTTAGATCACAGTTTATTTTTTAGGTACGTTATACAGGGTGGCCCAAATTTGTCGCACGCTTGGTTTTGGCCATAATTATTCACTTTGCTTTCTGATTTTGTGATTTTTTATAAAGACTTTGAAGACCGGATGACACTAAATTTGTTGGCAACTGGACATTGTCGACTATTTTTTAATGAAATTCGTTTGTTTTGCCCGAATTTCATTAAAAAATAGACAATGTCGCGCAACAAATTCGATTAATAATCGACAATGTCGGGTTGCCAAGTTGTTTGAGACGTTATTTTTGGAAGGACAGACACACATATATCATAAGCGTAAGAATAAAAGCAAAGCCTATAAGAAGGTCACAAGCAAAAAAATGACACAGACTAGTTCGATTTAAAGACAAAGGGCAGAAAAAGAAAAGAGCCTAAACGTTTAAAAAAACTTCAAAATTTTATTAAATTTGTTAACAAAGTTTATTTTGCTACTTCCTTCTTTGCAATAAACTTTTCTTAATAAAAAGTTTTGGAAGAGGTCTTAGTAAAAAGTGATGTCTATATATGATGTGATAGCATTGATACTTTGTGTGACGAGCTCCAAATAACAATTTTGTGCTTTAAAGACGAGCCGCTTTCTATGACAAACGAACTGAATTTTTTGTTGAGTTAAAAAAGAGAAATTTTTAGAGTTAGTTTAGCACAATAAACAAGTTTGCAAAATATCGTTAAGTTCATTTGAAGCAGTGCATAAAATAACCTTTGAAAATAAATACGAAGTTAAAAAATATCACTATATCCGGAATTTATCCGTACTTTTTAAAAACCATGTTGTGTTGTTTATTAAGAGACAATTCAAATTGGCTGAAATTATTTTTCGCCTCCAAATAAATGATTTCTGGCACTAAAATCAATGATTTTTGGCATTAAACTTTATTTTAATACTTCTCATATACTTTTGCTTAATTTTTTTGCACTAGCATGTAGCCCTAGATCTTGGCTTTCTAATAAGCTATTGAACCCCGCTGAATGATTTTGGAAATGTTTGTATTTAGGTGTTTGAATGAGTTACTTTTTTATTTTTGTTACTTTATTCAAAACCCCATATCGCTACATTTCCGAAGTCATTCAGCAGAGTTTGATAGCTTGCTACAAAGCCAAGGTACACAACTACATACTAGTTATCACTAGAAATCATTTATATGGAGGTGGAAACTAATTATAGCCATTCAATTTACACAGAAACTAAATAACTTTTTTTAATAATTTTGGCATATATTGGCAATGCTGTTTCTTTTGGCCCTACAACTCTTTAGCGGTCCTCGGCAAAAAAAGTACTTGGCCACCCCCTGTTGTTTTTCCCTCCAATTTTCGGAAAAGTCTTTAGCACCCTTTGTTATTTTTTCGTCGGTATTCAATTTTTTTGTTATATTTTGTTTTAATCTTTTTTTGAAATGTTTTGAATTTGAAAAACGGCGAAAAAAAACAACAGGGTGACCAAGCACTTTTTGCCGGGGACTTCTATAGAGTAGTATCGTCTTTCATTTTATGGCTCGTTCACAATGGTAAGTGTAAGTGTTATGTAAATGTAAGGCGTCTTCACAATACTAAGAACACTAGGGCAACAGGCGCTTATCGGCGCCTTTATCGTATTTTGAAATTTTAATTAATATTAATCCGTCACATAGCCCCTGATAACCCTTCCTGGTTACCCCAAAACCGGCCAAAATTGAGCTTAAACACAAATATTCACCAAAAATCCAGGCTAAAATCCACCATCTCCGACTGTGGAGGGACTCAGAAACTTTTTTTAAAGCCACTTAAATTTTTCGGATGTCTTTTGTAAACTCCAAAAGAGCTTTCGGCTGTTTCAACTTACTGGATTCGCTTCTTGATATCATAAACCGACTTAGTAATCATGTATAGCTGTATCCTCAGTAGGGTTCGACATATGTGGTTAAAAAACCACATGTGTGGTTTTCGGCGTTTTCGCGCAAATTTTAACATTCAAAAACCACATAAAAAACCCCATGTGGTTTTTTATGTGGTTTTTTTTCACCTTGTATTTTTGTGGTTTTTTTGTGGTTTTTTGACGTGGCTAAAAAACCACATGCCTTTTTATGTGGTTTTTTTGTGGCTATTTGTGGCTTTTTGATGTGGCTAAAAAACCACATCTCTTATTTTATTTCTGATACTCTTTTAAACAGTTTTTTTTAACCTTTCATCAACATTTTTTGATTTTCTTGCATTGTAACACACACTTCATTGAAAAGAGCCAGAGTATTTATCAATTTTTGTTTTATTGTAGCACGGATTTTTAAAATAAGTATTTGGTATGATTGTAGTGAGAAAGGCTCGCAAAATTGGGCGAGATACCTGAGTCCATGTACTCCAGCACCTACTCCAGTGCCCACTATTGAGACGGCATCACCACGTACAACTCAGTGGTGACTTGGGTACCAGTATTTAGTAGTCACTAACACGCTACGCCTGGCCAGAGTACCACTTCTATAATGGTGGTTACCTGAGTACCCTGATGGTACACTACCTGGTTCTACTACAAGATACGGTACCAGAGTACCACCACTGGTATTACTACCTGGGTACCACTTTGTGGGTACCACTTGGGTACCACTACCTGAGTACCACTACCAGGGTACCACCACCAGGGTACCACTACCTGAGTACTGTACCTGATACAACTACCAGGGTACCACCGCAGGGTATTACTACCTGAGTACCACCATCAGGGTACCACTACCTGAGTACTACTAACAAGATACAACTACCAGAGTACCACCACTAGGGTATTACTACCTGAGTACCACTATCAGAGTACCATCAACAGGGCACCACCCCCAGGGTACAACTACCAGGGTACCACTACCTGAGCACCACTATCTGAGTACCACTACCAGGGTACCACTACCAAAAATGCTTTTTTTAAAATGCATGTGATTTCTGATATTGAAAGTATTCTCTCGACGAATTTTTTTTCAAGTTGGTGAATTCTCCTTACCAGGGTACCACTACCAGGGTACCACTACCAGGGTAACACCACCAGGGTACCACCAACATACAACTACCAGGGTACCACCACCAGGGTACCACTACCTGAGTACCACTACCAGGGTACAACCACCAGGGTACCACCAACAAGATACAACTACCAGGGTACCACTACCAGGGTACCACTACCAGGGTACCACTACCAGGGTACCACTACCAGGGTACCACTACCTGAGTACCACTACCAGGGTACCACCACCAGGGTACCACAAATTGTGTTTGTGTCTGGTGTTCATGGAGATGTGGTTTGAAAAACTTTCAACTTTCCATTGAGCTCAGAAGTACTGTCTGAAGACGTCAATGAAATATGCATTTAGCTAAAAACACTTGAAAATAGATTTATTGCATTTGAAAGCGGTGTAAATATCGCGACATAAGTATTTAAGAAAATTGTTCACTTCTTAATTGTACATTTGTTTTTAAAATGCATGTGATTTCTGATATTGAAAGTATTCTCTCGACGAGTTTTTTTTTCAAGTTGGTGAGGGGAATTCTCCTTTCGAAGGTGTCGCTTCCTACCAGACATATTCGGGAAGGCGGAGGGCTGATGGGACTTTGTTAAGCTTGGAAAGTTGTACGTCTAAAACATAGCCATCTACACCATGCTTCTTCTTTTTCAGTGCTCTGTTCACCTGAATTTATTTATTTATACATTTTAAAGTTGATTGCACAAAGCTCTACCGCTTCCTCGCTGTCAAAATTAATAAAAGCCATTCCATTGTTTATCGTTTGTCGATAAATTTCACAGTTGGTAACAACTCCAAATTTTGAAAAGTGTTTTATTAGACAGCTTTCTGCTGTTCGCTCAAGTAAACCTCTGATAACCAAACCAAAAGAATGAAATTTTTCTTTTTCTGGCGTAAACGTAGGGGCTGGCACAATGTGATGGCTGGCTTTAATTGCAGTTTCTACCTAGATAATTTTGATTTATTAATTCTGCTATAGTTAAAATTTGATTTAAGTACATAGACAAAGAAAAATAACCATCCTTAAATCAAGTATCATTTTAGCAGAAGACTCGATTAAACATGCAAGTGATTAGAAAATCACACGCCTAAGATCAGTTATGTCCCTGAATCAAAAAATTTGAAAAATATTGGTAGAACTTGTAGTACAAGGTTTTTTTGCGGATTTCAAAATGGCTGTAACTTTTTTATTTTTCAACGTTCAGGCGATATCTTTTTTTGTTCGATTCCCCAACGTGTGAAGTTTTGTTTGACACCACATGTGCAGGAACAAGTTGTCATTTTAGGGATGAAAAATGTCAAATAAGCTTTTTTGCTCCATAAGAATGCTATGCTAAATTAGTTTTGGAATTGCTAAGCTGAAAAAGGGGGACCTAAGTAAATTTTATGGCGGTCCCGTAATTTGCAAAAGTGTAAGTGATCTTAATCATGAGAACAAACTTCAATAATAATATGTACTTACCTGTTGCATAGTGTCAAAAGTTACATAAGCAGATCTTATAACATGTTCATCGTCTATAATATTGCATCTTAACACTTTGCCAAATTGGCTAAAGTATTGCATAACAGATTCACGAATAGATTTTGCAGAAATATTTTCAAGTTTTACAGTAAACTTTTTGCTAACATAGCCTATCTTTACTTGCTTGCCGTTAATCACATGTGGTTGATCGTTTAAAGCGTCGTCAAACTGAAAAACTACACACATAAGTATATTTGTTCGTTGATTTTCCGTAAAAAACTAACCCCCTGGACAGTAGCAAATGCCACATAACCGAACTCTTTCGATTTATTATCAATTTTGTCTTTTTTGACCACGCACTGGTCTAATCTGTCATACTTAGCAAAGCAGCGGTAGAGATCTCTTAATTTGGTTTCTGCGTCCAAGTCTCCGACGCGCAGGGTTAGCTCTGGACTGATTGTTCCCTTGGGCGAGACTTGAAGCTCATTTCCTTGTAGTTTGTGAGGTAGGCAGCAAAGAGATGTGTAAAACTTAAATGTGTTTTATAGGAAAGTGGTTTCTTACTAGTGGTAAACCACTAAATATGGCTTTTTTAACTTACAATTTTTTTTAGTTTTTCAGCGAAATGTATTTGATATTTATTATAAGTCTCGCAAGGAAACCCCGCGAGCTTGTTTTTCACTCGCCTAGCCAAAAACGTTTGGATAAACAGATAGTAAAGTATTCTAAGCCTCAGAGTGATCAAGGCCTTTTTTAATTTCATGTTTTTCGATGATTTTATATACCTTAAAGCGCATTCATAACAGACTGCTCACTAAGAATCTCGGAAACAGAATCTTCGACTTTTTATCCAAAATTATTCAGTTGGTGCGGTTTTTTAAAATTTTCAGTTGATTACATCATGTAGTTGAGATTTAGGGCTACCAAATGAGCTATTGACTAAGTGAATATTGCTTCGAAAATTCAGATAGAATTTTAAGAATCCGCTCAAGAATTCTCACTCGAATTTGAGTGCAGAAGGTTGGGCGGATGCTTTCTGTTTCACCCCATTTTACAGTTTGTGCCATAATTTTTTTGCAGTTATCATTCTGGAAACTACAAACACTGAAAAGATAGCTTGCTTCCTCAGCTTCATTTTGAGCACAAAATTGTTTGAATGTAACAACAAAAATTTGTCACACCACGCAATTCTTTCTGTTCATTCCTTTTTCGAGGCGGAAAAAAAAACTTGCCCCAAGAATGTTTCGCCAAAGTTATGCTCAATCTTTTTGGCTTTATATAAGTTTTTTGCTTAGGCATTATGGTTGGCAAAGAACTTGTTCCGAAAATCAAGGCTGTTATCGTTCGAGCGAAGAATAGAGGTGCGAATTCTCGTGATGTGGCGGACCAATTTTCTGTCAACCAGCGAACTGTTTCTCGAATCTTCAAGCGTTCGAAAGTCAAAAACTCAAATGCTAATTTTCCAGGAAGTGGTCGCCCGCGCAAGTCAACTGCGAGAAATGATCGTGTGCTCGCCAGAATCGTGAAAGAGGATCCAAAAAAGACTGTAACAGATGTGGCCAACTATGCAAATGAACGCCTTCGGCTTGGGATTACGATTCGTACGGCTCGCAATTTTCTCTTGTAAGTGTTTATTTTGATTGAATTTGCTTTTATGAACATCGTTTTAGACGCCAAAATCTTCATGCTGCCAAACCATCAAAGAAGCCGTGGATTTCGATGAAAAACGTCAAAGCTTGTCTGGCCTTCGCTCAACTTCACAAGGATTGGTCTGTTGCTGACTGGGGAAGGGTGCAGAACTGGTTCTGTAGAACTGGTTTGCCTCGTCGTTGTACGGCTCTTATTGGTTATGCTATAAAGTATTGAGTTGAATAAAAGTTTTGATCGCCAATGTGTCCTGTAAAGCCAAAAAAAGACTGAGCATAACCGGGGCGAAAAATTCTTAGGGCATGTTTTTTTTGCCTCAAAAAAGGAACGAAGAGAAAGAATTGCATGGTGTGACAAATTTCAGCTATCTTTTCAGTGTTTGTATTTTCCAGAATGATAAGTGCAAAAAAAATTATAGCACAAACTGTAAAAAATTTATGCTCACGGCATTTTTTTTTTTCTGCTACTGTATACGGACAGTGCCCGGAAATGTGGGTGGAAATATGATTAAAGTATTTTTGAATACAAAACTGAATTTTTGTTATACTCAATTAAAAATACCTCGTCTAACGAAGACATCTGCACAAAAGCAAATCCTCTGCACTTGTTTTCTGAGTTACGAGAAATAGAGACTGAAGACACAGTGCCAAATTCGGAATAAAGATGACTGAGCGCTTCCTCTGTTATGTTTTCTGGCAGACCAGACACACAAAGTGCGCTTGAAGGTAATCGATTTCTATGAACCTTAGAATGCACTGTCTTACCGTCGATTGTAAGAGGACAACTTGACAGCACTTTTTCACGCTACAAAATACGTAAAGGATGACATTTTAAAAATGTTTTTAAACAAAATTTTACTTCTTCTACAGTAGGAAAGTCGACGGCAGCGTAACAGAAGGATTCCTTGGTTGCTCTGTCTATAAAAACTCTGCAAAAACTTGGGGCGCTGAAAGTGTCCGAAAAATATTTGTGCAATGATTCTCTTGTAGTTTCATTAGAGATCCCCAAAAGTTGAATGTTAGGCAATGTTTCAGGAGCACGTTTCTTGGTTCGGTGTTTGGTAGAGCTACACTTGAAACGACAAAGTATCTGTAAGATAGCACTTTTCAATGTTTTTAAAACTAAATTTCTCACCTTTATGCTTATATAGTTCACTAACCGACGATTGTGTAAAACTGGAAAAGCATGAACCACATTAACAATTTGCTTTGTTAAGACATTCACATTGAGGGAACACTGAATTTGATGATTAAGTTGACTTTTTGTGGACTTGAGTACATAAACTTACCATCAGAAAACTTTTGTTTGGCCAAATCATTGATTTTAATGATTCGTTAACTTTTAAATTTGCTAAAATTATTATTTCGGTGGCTGAAAAATTAGTTAGAAAAATTTGAAATCAAGCGTGCCAGGACAAAACATGAATAAAAAAATTAAAAAGAAAACAAAACATGATTGGCTATAGGCGGAAAAACTCTCTGGTCTACTTTATATCTATCCTCCATTAAAACAATCTAAAAAGTAATTTTAACACAAGAACAAAAGAGCGTACTAAGAAGTATAAGAAGTACTAAAGAGTGCAACTTGTTCTAAATTTAATGCTGAACAAAATAGCTCCAAAAATTCCCTTAAAAGGTTTTTTCGTAGATGAGACCTGGCCAATTTTCCCTATCTCTGATACCGGCCCATTTTTCGCCTTGGTCCCCCTGTTGTTTTTCATAATTTTTGACGTAATTTTTTATTTTTAGTTCATCAGCATGGTCAGAAAAGCGCTAGTTGAGTCAATTGAACTCGTGGATGTCGATAGCTTTCGTTTACGGAATCTCTTTTGCCTAACAACAGAGGACGCTATCAAACTGTTAGCTAATTTGGGTCATTTGAGAAATGAAATGTATCTGATGTTCTTTGAGCAAATGTCGAAAATTTTTGCTCAGCTATGTTTAAGATGGTTTTTTGAAAAATAAATTACAAAAAACAACAGGGGGACCAAGGCAAAAATTGGCCGTTATCAGGGATAGCGCCGGTTTTTTGTAGATGAGACCTGGCCAATTTTCAAAAGTAGAGTGAAAAAATGGGTGTTTTTAAAAATGAATCAAAAAAACCAAAACTTCATAATCACTTTAAGCATTTTGTTAGTGCATTAGAAAGCTGAGATTCTGCGATATCTTTCGGTATGTCTATCATCTTTCAACACTCTTTTGCAATTTTTCTTGCTCTATCAAATGGTATAGATCGTTTTCTAAAAAACGCAAAAATACCGAAAATGCAAAAAGTTTCACAATGAGAGAAATTTTTAGGTCTAATTTGAAAATTTCGTCTGAATTTTCTCTATAATAAAATGTTTGCTTATAAAAAGTGTGGAGAAATTACACACATACATACCTGCCTCATTTTTTTCAAGCGTTGACAGATCAATAACTGGATTTTTTTCTTCGAAGACTTTCACTTCCATTTCTTCCACATCAGCTTCTTTGCTGCCTGCACTATTTGAAAATTATCTTCAGCGATTTCGTCCAATGGTTTTTAGTCATTAGTTGATTCGCGGCCAGGTTGCTGTAAGCAAGGTCGTTGTAAGCAGGGGGTCGTCAATGTAAACATTAGTTCATAGGCTGAAAGATATATTTAGGGATGAATCAAAGTTCGAGGGCGAACCTAAGATGTCGTGTTTGGCGGAAAAAATTAACAATGATTTTGTTCGGTTTGATCTTCGGATGCGCAGAGCAGTTGTCAATAGTTGACATCTTACATCCTTGAGCTATAGAACCGATTTTTCAAATGTATAAATTGTTTTTCTTCAAAAGTCTGTCAAAAGATGCACCTATTTTTTCGTAGCTCTTCTTTGCATCCACTTGCACAATTATCTTTCTCTTGTTTTCTAGCTTCTTGCTTGCGGGGTTCATAATTGATATCTAGGATAAAAATAAATGAAACAACACCACAAAATCGGATACAGAGCAACAAAAATTTGAATAAGTACGACGCTGAACAACTGAACCATTCTGAAAACGTGTTTTTTAATTTTTTTTTGCAAAATAGTTAAGATCCACAATTTCGAAAGCAGTCAAAAAAGTTGTGTGGTAGAATTTACTTTGATTAGATGATCAAGTAAAAATTTTTTCAGCCCAAGTCATGAGCAATATTTACTCTGCAATTTTTAATTTGACGACAAAAATAAAGTAAAGTCTTTATTAACAACACTTTATAACTTACAAAAAAACAGAAAAAGTATAATAAATATTTAAAAATTAAACAAATTTTCTTCAATCAGTCCTTTACAAAGTTGATAACTGTACCTAATAATTAATTTTAGGACAGACGCGTTAGCAGAGACGCGTGATAGCAGAAACGCCTAGATGAATAGCTAGAAAGAACAAAGAGCCTACTTTAACCTAATCTGGCGAAGAAACTGAAGATATGCTGTTTATTTTTGAGTTGAGTTTGAGAAGTAGTTCAGATATACGCCATACTTAATCAAAAAAATCTGAAAACTTTTTGTGTCACTTTTTAGTTTCGGTCAACATACGCCAGCGTAGTTTAAGCCTAAAGCCTAAAGAAGGTAGTTACAGTGATTATGAGGTGAGGAAGGTATCCTATACTAGCACTGTAAAATCAATTTTGATAAAAATTAACTGAAAAACCAAAATTTTTTAAAAGTGGGACAAAGGTAATATTTAGGACCCGCATGGGTCTTAGGTTTGAATTCATCAAGTCACGACTTTTCAAATTATGTCAAAATGCGCAGTTGGATATTTTTTTAGACGTGTTTACATGGCGCAGTGGCAAAGATTTCCGTCACACGATTTTATATAGTAAATAAGGCTATTTGCTCGAAGTCACGAGTACAACACCACCTTCCGACACATTCAATTTGTTAATTTTTAGCAATTTTTTTTATCATTAACTCATTTGAAGTAAAATAAAAAAGTAGACGTAGGTCATAAATATAAGATTTTCAGCTTTTTCAAAATTGAGTACGGCCTACGAAAATCCAAACTATGCGTCAAATACATGGATAAAAGTCACATTAAACTTCTCATGTATTGAAAACCTCAAATTCTGTATTTTTCCCAACTATTTTCAGATTAAAATTTAGCCATGAATCTTCTCTACAAACTAGCCAGACAGAATTCTCAAAAACTACAGAGTTTTCAAAATCAAAAGCCATTTTAAGTCTGGAACTCATTTTTCCAGTCAAATGTAAACAGTTTTTTAATTATCCGCAAAACTTTGATCAAAGCTCAAAATGCTCATTCTGGATCATTTGAAAAGCCTAGCTAATAGCATGTCGATTTTTTCATATTTTTAGAGACATTTAAACAAGCAATTAACATTTTTTTTTATTTTAGAGGCTTTAATATTGTGAAAACAATAGCTATTGAAAAGACAGAGTTTTTGGCACAGATGTTGATTTTCTTCAAGCTCATTAGAAATTTAAGATCCAGTGTTACACATAATTACAGTCTGGCTTTAGGTTTTAGTGGTACATACGACAGTAAAATACTGTGTTTCTTCTAATAAACGAGCATGCTGGTTTATTTTGCAATCACCTTCTAGGGTTCCCGTTTATTAGAGACTGCCCAATTATTGGAGACTGCCCGCTTATTTTTTCGATCAAAATTTATTATTTATTATTATTTATTTAAAATTTATTATTATTTATCTAGGAAAAAGACTATCGATTTAACGACTCACAACTAATTTTCCCCGTCTCAGCTCAAAAAAAGCTTATATTTTAAATTTTTTAACCATAGTGTATTGCTTTTAGTATGATATGATTCCCACTAGAACTTAAAAAGCAAAAAAAATTTTAAACTCCAGCATCTGGAAACTGACAGAAATGTGACAAATTTAATCATATGTTGAATGAAGAACGTTGAAAAACTTTGAAGCCGAAAAATTTTGACAACTTTTTCGATATTGGTTGATACCTTCTATCACGCTTGATAATTTAAGTGTTTTCAAAAATCCTTAATAAATTGTTCAATTTAATTGATGATTCTCTGGCCTTTGAAAAAAGAGCTCGATATACACTGATAATGTCATTGGTTAACCGAAACTGACTATAGCGACAATTCAGTGTAAGAACATTTTACTATAAAAGTACCCTAAAGCTAATCAAAAAGAGTGCCGTTATATTGGGTGCTGACTGCCCTCATTTGAATAAATTCTTCATTTGTTGGTCAATAACTAGAATATTTATGAAAAAACTCGATTTAACTTGATTTTTGACTTAAGGACCCTCGATTTAACGACCCTCTATCGAACGACATCTCGATTTATCGACACTTTTTTGCTGGTCCCCTGAGTGTCGTTAAATCGAGGTTTGACTGTGTCTTAAAAATTGGTTTAAACTCCTCAAAGGTAGATAGTCTTTTAGGTACTTCAAGGTTATTTTTCAGTTATTCATCATATTAGCGCTTATGTTCAGGCAGCGGTAGCCAAGCGTATGTTGAAACAGGCTTTATCATGTTTTTACATTTTTTACTCCGAAAAAATGTTTGAGTCCGTTCTAAAGTACGCTAGACTACCCTTGCCTAATCCTAAGTAATTGTGATAAATTACTGTAATAGAATCTTGAGGTACCGGTTCAGGTTTCTCGGGTCCAACTCAGTTTTTAGTATTCACTATACTGCCTTAACACTCCAACGGCCGAGCGGCCACTTTGAGTGTTTCAATGCAGTTTTTAGCGCTGAATCCGAAGAAGCGCTGCTTATGAGAGAAGGAGACTTTGCCTTCTAACAGAAAATATATGTTAGTCAACTGGAGTGAAACTATATGAGAGGTCAGTGATCCACTTGCACTAAATTTTAAGAGATACGTTCTCTCAGGGTACACGACAAAATTTTCTCGACAAAATTTTCCCGACATTATTTTCCCGCGACAATATTTTCCTGACATTATTTCTCCTGACAATTTTATTCTGTTTATTTCTGTCGTCTTATTTCAACCAATGTCGGCATTATTGGTTGTCCGTTTTGTGTTTGCTGTTTTCTATTCTTTCATGCTCCATGGACATTTTTTATTTAAGAATATTCAGAATATCTTTCGTCGCAATGGCTAACGCAAATGTGGATCAAAACTGGCTGCGTGGAGTCTTGGCCGTCGCTCAGAACAATCCTGTATGACTTACAACTTTTACTGCAACACTTTTTTACAGGCGGGTCGTCTGTAAACTCAACCGTATGCTTGTAACTGAAACCAGGGAAATGTCAAGTTCATTCATGATGGAAGGATGTACTTCAAGCACAGGATTCTCAGAGCGAGAAGCATCTCAGCTATGTGTGATCAGCAGTCAAATAGTGTAGGGGAAGAGCTTGGTTTCAACAGGACGTTTATCAAGTTAGTTCTATGTCTAGTGATGATCTCTATTGATTATTTGTTTTGGGATCATCATCAGCATGGCTGTGAAGCAAATCCATCAAACATCCTCAGTACGGCAGTGCGCAACGAAGAGAAGCACCTTGCTAGAACAGGATAGACAGGACGAGCTGATGAATGGCTACTGGCAGACTCTGGGGTGGATGTGCAAATCTACGGTCGAATTCTGATATTTGGTCGCCGAAGCTATGGCCAATGGATGGGCAAGTGCTGCGCCTCTTTGTGGATGGAACAATCACGATCGCTTGCCGTTGTTATGTTATGATTTTTCTGTTGTTAACTGTTTGTTTGCTGATTTTTGCAATAAAATAATATCTACTCTATCCACTCACATTATGTACAACTGAGAAGCGGGAATTATCATATGCAGTCAGTTTTGATCCACATTTGCGTTAGCCATTGCGACGAAAGATATTCTAAAAAATGTCCATGGAGCATGAAAAATAGAAAACAGCAAACACAAAAACGTACAACCAATAATGCCGACATTGGTTGAAATAAGACGACAGAAATAAACAGAATAAAATTGTCGGGAAAATAATGTCGGGAAAATATTGTCGCGGAAAATAATGTCGGGAAAACTTTGTCGGGAAAATTTTTGTCGGAAAATTTTGTCGTGTACCCTTCTCTCATCATAAAATTACTGTCCAACTACAGATATGACACATTGATCAGACGTACAGGCTGTCCAAACATTTCTTACTTGGAAGTTCGACCTGAGCCCCGGAAACCGAACTGTCTGGACTTCTTCATTTAGACCCTTGATTAAAAAGTGCGCTGCGTCACGGGATCGA